>PVLC010001202.1:51123-152808 GCA_004027655.1 Graphiurus murinus | reverse complement strand
TCTCACTTAACATAATGTTTTCCAGTTCCTTCCATTTCCCTGCAAATAACATGATTTTGTTCTTCTTTATGGCTGAGTAAAATTCCATTGTGTACATATCCCATAGTTTTGTAATCCATTCATCTGTCGATGGACATCTTGGCTGCTTCCATAGTTTGGCTATTGTAAATTGTGCAGCTATAAACATAGATACACATACGTCGGTCTGATAGTTTGGTTTCCATTCTTTTGGGTAGATACCCAGAAGTGGTATTGCTGAATCATATGGTAGGTTCGTTCCCATACATCTGAGGATCCTCCATACTGTTTTCCAAAGTGGTTGCACTAGTTTGCAATCCCACCAACAGTGTATTAGAGTTCCCACTTCTCCACATCCTCGCCAGCAGTTGTTGTTGTTCGTGTTTTTTATGATTGCCATTCTGATTGGAGTTAGGTGAAATCTCAAGGTAGTTTTGATTTGCATCTCTTTGATTGCTAATGATGTGAAACATTTCCTCATACATTTATTGGCCATTTGTATTTCTTCTTTTGTGAAGTGTCTATTTATATCCTTTGCCCATTTTTTGATTGGGTTATTTGATATAGGGTTTCTTTTTGAGAGTGATGGAAATGTTTTCAAATTAGGTAGTAATGATGAACACTATCTAATAAACAGTTTATTAATATACTAAAAACTATGAAGTTGTATACTTTAAAAGGGCAAATTTTATGTTCTTTCAATTAGATTTCAAATTTTAGATGTAGAAAAATGATAGCAGCTTATTAATAAGATAGTATTTTGAAAACTCTAACTGGAAAAAAAGCTTTCTAAAAATCAGGTTGGTCCTACAAACATTAAAGAAATAAATAGAGTTAGTGATCAGAAATGTTCTCTCTTCAATCCGTAACAGCACACATACACAAATACACACACACACACACACACACACACACACACATACACACTAATTTCTCTTGTGAAATGGGGAGATGGAGGCCAAAGATTACAAATAAATCCAGTGATCTAATATATAAGGACTATAGTTAATAATATTGTATGCTGGAAATTTACTAAAAGAGTAAATTCCAGATACTTTTAGTACAACACCCCCCCCCCAAAAGGTAACTCTATGGGTGATGGGTATGTTAATTTGCTCAACTGTAGTAACCATTTTTCTATGTATGTCAAAATATCATGTTGTATACTTCTGTTTTATTATTATTTTAGTACTGGGGATTGAACCCAGGGGCATTCTACCTCTGAGTTATACCCCAGTCCTTTTACTTTTTGTTTGTTTGTTTTGAAACAGGGTCTTGCTACATTGCTGAGGCCATCCTAAAACCTGTGTTCCTCTGTCTCAGCCTTCCAAGGATTTCAGGTGTGAGCCACCATGCCAAGCCATGTTGTATACTTTAAATCTACAGTAATAAAAAAATTCACACAATGTCTGAAGCCTATATTCTACCACTCAGTAGAAGAGGGAATGCTCACCCCTTCATGAAGCTAATATACACTGAAACTAGCCTTAAAAAAACAGTCAAACAGGCTTGCATCTGTAGTCTAGTACTGCAGTTTAGAATGTAAGAGTATTTTGTACCAACAATCACTAACTGGGGAGCCTGAACCAAATTCTTTAATTTTTTTTTTTATTAAAAGAACATTTTATTCCATTCAAAAAGCCATCTTATTCCATTTTAAGTAGATACTTGCTTATAAATTTTTTTACCATATTTAAGTTAAGAGAAACCCAAGGAATTATACTTCTGGAAATATAGGATAAAAACATATAGGTATACATTTTACATACACCTCAGACTGCTCTATTCTCCTTGCAAGCATTCATTCTTTTTCAAATACACTTTTATTGGGGAATTGTAATTATACAACATAATGAGTCCCAGAGTGGCAGAAACACACATGCACACAGCCCCGGGTGTGTTTCCTCCGAATTCCGCCCCTCTTCTTCCTCCTCTCCATACACATTATTGACATTGCTATTGATAACTTCATATATAAGCATAGCATTTCTTGAACTGTTTCCTTCATCAAGTCTCCCCCCCATAGCCCTCTCCCTCTACTAGTCTACTGGTGTTCCTCCTTATTTACCCCTTTGCTTCCCAATTTCACTCTAGCTTCCACACTTAAGAGAAAACATGTGGCCCTTCACTTTCTGTGACTAACTAATCTCACTTAGCTTAATAGTCTCTAGTTTCACTTATTTTCCTGCAAATGACATAAATTTTGTTCTTCTTTATGGCTGAGTAAAATACCATTGTGTGTGTATATACCATAGTTTTGTAATCCATCTGTTGACCAACACCTAGACTGGTTTCATTGTTTGGCTATTGTGAATTGTGCTGCTATAAATACAGATATGCATGTATCTCAATATTATTCTGACTTTGATTCCTTTGGAAAGATCCCCGGGAGTGATACAGCTGGATTAAAAGGTAGTTCCATCCCAGACTTTCAAGGAACTGCCACATTGATCACCATAGTGGCTGTGATCATTTACAATCCCACTAACGATGTATAAGGGTTCCTATTTCCCCACATCCTAGCCAGCACGTATTATTGTTTGTAGTCTATCCGATAATTGATATTCTAACTGGAGTTAGAATATTATCTCATTGTAGTTTTGACTTGCATCTCCAATTGCTAATGATGTTGAATGTTTTTTCATATATTCATTGGCCATTGGTATTTATTCTTTCGAGAAATGTCTGTTCAGATCCATTGTCCATTTTTTATTGGTTTACTTGCTTTTCTAGTGTTAAGTTTTTAAAGTTATTTGTATATTCTGGATTTTGGTCCTCTATTAGAGGAATAATTGGCAAAGATTTTCTCTCATTCTGTAGACTCTGTTTAGACTCTTGATGGTTTCCTTTGCTACACGGAAGCTTTTTAATTTAATGCCATTCTATTTATTCTCATTTTTATTTCCTGAGCTTTGAGGGTCTTATTGAGGAAGTCTCGACCAGAGCCTATATGTTGGAAAGTTTGGTACTGAAGGTTGATCACAAGGCCATTCTATGTCCAAGCTACACTCCCAGACCTTTTTACTTTTTATTTTGAATCAAGGTCTTTCTTGCTATGTTGCCGAGGCTGGCCTCAAACTTGCAATCCTCCTGCCTCAGCCTCCCAAGTAGTAGGATTACAGGTATGTACCATTGCACCCAACTCCCCAAACCAAATTCTGACACAGAGTGCCATTTTTATATCCTATTGTGATCCTTAAAATTCTCCATCCTTTCCCTCTTTTCCCTTGAGGCAACTTGGGCAAATCCCTATTCTTTGAAAACAGAATCTAATTAAAACATATATATGTTGGTGAACAGAGTTTTAATTATAGGACTGAGAAGAAACAGTAGTTTAAATATCTTTGGAAAGTACTGGAGCATTAGCGATATTTGAGGCATATGGCACAAGTTCTTTTGTTATTTCTCGAAGAGTAGAACAAATTTTAGTGAGAAAGGAAATTTTCTAAATGCTGGAGTTGATTGTGATCTGTACTCTGTAAAATATCCATCTGTGCAGCAGCAGCTCTCTGCCCCCGGAAGCTCGAGTCCTACGCGTGATCCTCCCACTTACCAAGTAAGTAGTTCACATAAACTTTCCATTGCAAGTCCAAAACCAAAAAGTTGGAGAGATCATTTTCGCAATCTGTGCAAACATCATCAGACCAGAACAACTCAATCCTCCAGAAATGCTGGGTAAAAACAACACTGCCATTTCTAACAGAGAGCTCACACAATTTATTACCCAATGTCCTAGACCTCGGGGTTTGTTATTTGCAACCTCTTTTAGATACACCCTTCATTCCCAAACCCTGCCTCCTTAGATAAGGGTTCCATAAGACCTGTATGAAACATGGTCATGCACTGCTTGGCAACTGGGATATATTCTGAGAAATTTGTCTTTAGGGAATGCTGTCATTTTGTGAACATCGTAAAATGTACTTACACAGACCTAGATTGTGTAGGTCAGTCACTCAATGGTACTTCTTTTTTTTTTTTTTTTTTTTTGCGGTACTGGGGATTGAACTCAGGGGCGCTCTACCTCCGAGCTATACCCTCAGCCCTATTTTTTATTCTTTATTTTGAAACCGAGTCTCACTAAGTTGCGGAGTGCCTCACTAGGTAGCTGAGGCTGGCCAAGAACCCGGATCCTCCAGTCTCAGCCTCCCGAATGCTGGGATTACAAGCGTGCGCCACCACGCCCGGCTCAATGGTACTTCTTGATGCAGTCAAGAGATATAGTAACTGGGCACAGTGGTGCATGCCTGGAATCCTTGGGGTTGAGACAAAAGGATTGCCGAGTTTGAGGTCAGCCTTAGCAACTTAGTGACTATCAGCAACTTAGTGAGACTCTGTTTCAAAGTAAAAATAAAAATGGCTGGAAGTGTAGCTTGAATGTATAAAGCCCTTGGTTTGATCCCCACTTTGTATGGAAAAGAAATCTTTCTTTCTTTTTTTTTTTTTTTTCTTTTTTTGGAAATGGAGAGAGGGAGAAAGAGAAAGAGAGAAAGACTCAAGATGTATGAGGATGCTAATGTTGTATCACCGACCATCCGCCACTTTAAATATCACTTCCATCATTTTATTTATTTATTATATTTTTATTGGTTCATTATAGTCTCAGATTATAATGCAGTTCAGAGTGATGGTGACATACATGCACACAGCACTTGGTGGGCTTTCCCTGGCTCCCTCCCTTCAGTCCTCCTTCCCCCATACAGGATACTGAGATTGGCATTGGTATTCTCACATATGTGCATACGGTCAATGGAAGTGATTCCTTCATTGATTCTCCCTCTTCCCTAAACCACCTCCCTGGCTCCACTGGTGAGGATATAGGGAAATTGGAACTCTTCTACACTGTTGGTGGGATTGCAAATTAGTTCAATTGTTATGGAGATCAGTGTGCAGATGCCTTAGAAAATTGAGAATGGATCCGCCATATGATCCAGCTATACTACTTCTGAGTATCTTTCCAAAAGGACCAAAATCACAATATTATAGTGATACACGCATATCCATGTTTACAGCAGCACAATTCACAATAGCCAAATTATGGAACCAACTTAGGTGTCCATCAATGGATGAATGCACCATCATTTTATTCTTTTGCTCAGTTATCTGCTCTGGCTCTATTTTTTTTTTTTTTTTATCCAAGGCCCCATACTGGCTTTTAAATGTCTGTCCTTTGCTCATCTGTCTGGAATACTATGCCTCTTAATTCTCACTGTGCATCCTGTACTGTGTACTGTACTCTCCCTTGTCTGGTTTGCTTTCTCACCGTTGCCCAAACTCATGACTTCTTTTTTTCTAGCTCTCACACTGCTTATGCTCCAGTTTTTCCCTTTCCACCCATTCTTAACATATCCACATGCTACTAAATGAGATCAGATGTGTACAAGAATTGAGTCCCTTTCCTGATGTAGGCAGTCTTCACATATCGGTTTCATCCCCCACAAACCTCACTAATTATGTTTTGGGGTCCATCAGTCGTGAGCCTTTGGCTTCAACAGAATGGGACAGAGCCAGGTGTGGTGATGCACACTTGTAATCCCATTACTCAGAGGGTTCAATCCTGAGTATCTCTCTCTCTCTCTCTCTCTCTCTCTCTCTCTCTCTCTCTGTCTCTCTCTCTCTCACACACACACACACACACACAGGAACAGAAAGGGAAACTGACTTTGAACTTAAATCAATTGGGTTTCTTAAACCAATCATTCTAAAGTCCTTACCTCCATCACTCTTTCACTCTGCTTTAATTTTCTTCATAGCATTTATAAAAATTTGGAATTATGTTAGTCACGTCCTATGACTGTTCATTCCTACCACAAGAATGTGAGTTCTCCTGGGACAGTGCCCTGTCTTGTCTCATCTAAGAGCCTGTCCCCCTCACCTATGCCTGCAACGCAGCAGGTTGAATGAACGAATGAACCTATTTTCTGAAGCCTCCTCCTCTTAGGTTGGCTGGCACTGGATTCTCACTTTCCTGACTGCTACCTCCATCATACTACAGATTTGATTCTTGGTTACACGTGCCTAGTGTAGCAGCTTACTGATATCATTTGTCTGAACTTATTTTATACATGTACTTCTTATTTCTCCCCTTAGATATACTTCTTCTTGGCAGATCACTGGTTTTGAAATGAGATAGAACTAGATTTAAATTCCATTCATTAGGTGGGCATGTTGGCATATGTCTGTAATCCCAGTACTTAGGAAGCTGAGACAGGAGGATTGTAGCAATGTAATAGAGAGTATTAGCAACCTAGTGAGACCCTGTGTCAAATAAACCAAAAATTAAAAGGGCTGGGGATGTAGCTTCGAGGTAGAATGTCCCTGGGTTTAATCACCAGTAACACACACACACACACACACACACACACACACACACACACACACACACATTCCACATGTTAGCTGGGCAACTTTGAAGAAGTTATTCAACTTTTCTGAACTATAGGGAAAAACTGTACTTTCCTCGGAGGATTGGGTGAAGATTTAATGAGATATCTGTGTACAGTGCTTGTTAAAGAGTCTTAAAATAGTGAATACTCATTAAACTCAGATACTTTTAACTTGAAAAAATTACCTTCAGGAAATATAATGTGTATTTTATGCATATGATTACAATATACATATTAAGGAATATGTTTAATAGATATTATAAAGTATAGATTATTAAAGTGAAGTGTATTTTCTTTTTGTACTGGGGATTGAAGCCAGGTACATTCTACTACCGAGCTACACCCACACCTCTTTTTTATTTTTTACTTTGAAACAGGTCCTCATTGAATTACTGAGGCTGGCCTCAAACCTGTGATCATCCTGTCTCAGCCTCCTGAGTACTGGGATTACAGGTGAGTGCCACCATGCCTGGCTTAAAGTACAGTGTATTTTCAAAAGAAAATAATGTAACCACCATGTGCCCACTATTCAGAATTAACAGCTATTAACATTTTATCATTTTTCCAGATCTTTTCAAATGAAGAAAATAAAACATTAAAGCATAGTTAAGTCTCTTTGCTGCATATAATTGTGACTGTAATTATGATTATTATTTCAACTCAGAAATTCTCCTTGAGGTGAAAATCATGTCCTGTATTTTCCCCATTTCTTCCTTCTTCCATCCCAGCCCTTCTAGAACAAATGATGGCACAGGTGCTCTAGGAATATTTGTGTAATTAAATTGGAATGAT
Organism: Graphiurus murinus; assembly: GCA_004027655.1. NCBI lineage: Eukaryota > Metazoa > Chordata > Mammalia > Rodentia > Gliridae > Graphiurus > Graphiurus murinus. The sequence continues at coordinate 145,615 of PVLC010001202.1, read as the reverse complement.
AGCTTATTCACACTGCAGAAATATGATTTATGGGGCTGCCTGATTGTCGGAGCCAGGAAAAAAAATCTGCAGTGTTTATAGATCATGCAGAAAAAAAAATTTTTATCAAGTTTATCAACCCTATGACAAGGCTGAAGATAAATTCTCACCCTACAAGATCTCACAGAAATAATGCTATTTAAAAAGATACCAAAGAGGGGAATGGGACTCCCATTCTGCTCCATCTAGACAGCCTTTGAGAGCAGCATCTAGCCAGCTAATAGGAGTTAGAAAGGCTTGCAACTGGGGAGACATGATTAAGAAGCCACTGTTGGTCTGTTCAACTCTATCTTCTTTGGGGAAACAAGTCAGGCAGCAGGATTCTGACACCCAGGCACAGCCTGAAAATCTGCTGCTGGGATTGCCAACCTGGGAAGCAGCATAGAGCAGAACCAGCACCAAAGCAGGAGTCAGACCCTCCAGGGCCAAGTCTAGTGGCTCCTAATCACCAAGTAACAAGACACTTGGCCTTTGGATGAACAGATTGGGACACCAGCCTCTCAGGTTCCTCTAGACTCTAAAGTCTTACCAGTCCAGTCTGTTTCTGAACCAACTCCTGTTTTTTCACAGTTTGAAACTGTAATAGTTCAGCGAGGCATCGTGGTGCATGCCTATAATCCCAGTACTTAGGAATTTGTGTCAGGAGGATAGCAGGTTTGAGGCCAGCCTCAACAACTTGGTGAAATTCTCAGCAACTTAGTGAAAACCTATTTCAAAATAGAAAATAAAATAGGACTGGGGGTGTAGCTCTAAGGTAGAATACCCCTGGGTTCAATCCCCAGTGCCCCTTCAAAAAATAAAAATTGCATTGGTTCTTTACATCTAGGCAACAAATTACCCCAAAGGTGGTAGCTTAAAACAACATGTGCTTACTTCCTTAGTTGGATTCCTCTTCTGTGCTTGGCATCCAAGCATGACTCAGCTGGGTACTCTGGCTCAAGGTCCTTCAAAGGTTGCAGTCAAGGTGTTGGAAGAGGCTGCAGTCCCCTCGAGGCTGGACAGAGGGAGACTCAGTCAGGTGGAGGTTGGCAGGCCTCAAAGCCTTGCTGGCTGGGGACATCAATTCCTTACCATGTGGGCATCCCCATGGGGCTGCTGTCAACTGGCAGCTGATTATCCTCAGAGAAGATAAGAAAAGAGAGGGGAGGGGAGAGAAGGTAAAGAAGGAGAAAGGAAGAGGAGTGCCCTAGACAGAAGCCAGTCTTTAAAATAACCTCAGAAGTGACATCCCTTGACTTCTGTCTATTCTTATTAGAAATGAATGCATAAACCCAGCCCACATTCTGGGTGGGGGAAGATTACACTAAATGTGAAAACCAGAAGAAGGTGGTCACTGGAGCCATTTCAGACACCTACCGTAACAGTAGAAATGGAAACAAGGTTAGAAGGAGATACAGGACAAGGAGGAATTTGCCTGGAGTGCCCTGGGATAGTAGAGTGGCCAACCCATGCTAGTTTGTTTGAGATTTTCTTGGTATTTTTTGCACCAAAAGTCTTGCATGCCAAGAACACCCCTCCCCAGTACCTGACACACTGGGCGCCTGATCACCCTATGGCTGTTCTGACGATCGCAAGTTCTCTCCAGGGCATGCTCTATCAGTAGCTCTGATAATAAGACAGAGCTTGTATTACCCATGGGACAAGGTCTACATCGGAATGGGCCATGCGTGACTTGCTGTAATGAGCAGCATGTTCCTCATTTGGCAGCTTATGCCTTCCCTGGGAAGACCTTCTTGCTGAATCTGTACACAGTTTATTGTGTCACGCAGGGCATTGTTGCTAATGCTACTTTGGCTGGCACTGGCGCTGGTGGATATTGGCATGTCATCCTGCAGAAAGGGCACCATGCCATTGTGACAGATGGATGCGTGTGCTGGCATGTTGTGGAATCAACAGGTCAATCAAGTATGAAAGTGAAGGGCTAGAATGGGATCTCAGAACTCAGAGAGACTCCAGGGACACTTACGGATATTATTTGGGTAATGCTAAGAGCTCAATTTCTTGAGATGAGTTTTCCAAAAATTAAATGAAGTACCGATGTCCTTCTCAAAGGCTTTGCAAAAAGAATTTGGCATCAAAGAAAAATTCCACCCACTGTTATTGTTTTTTTTTCCCCCCTCTCTCAGCGACAACAAATGCCTGGACAGAAGATCATCTTCTCCCCATCAACACAGTGAACCTGAGTGAGAAAGAGAGGGCGAGACATAAAACCCTCCTGATCTAATTTGGCTTTCAATCCCCCTCTGTTTTGTCTTCTGCATGTTTGTGGCTAAATCAGGTATCAAGTTAATGGAAAACTCCCGGGGTAAAATCTCCTTTAAGAAACATTTTTGCTAAAAATAATACAAGATCTCTCCTACATTATTTTTCATTTTTTATTTTTTTACCTGAGCATCATCCTTATTCCACTAGAATGTAACTCAATTTGCCATTGTGACTATTATCCCCTGCACTTCTTTAGAGACATTGGGGAAAACACTCCCAGTGAAGAGAAATTATACGAGGAATAGAAAAGGACAGATTTCTTAGCATCAGTGATATATTTTTTTTCCCCCAGAAACAAGAAGGGCGTGGGGAAGGGTGAGTAAGGCGAGCAGTACCCTGCACGAAGGTGGTTGCTCAAAGTTCCAGAGGTTTCATCGTCTGGGTGTTATGTCTGGCTTTCCATGTTCGGGTCACTCTGGGGGAAGGAGACAGAAAGAATGATTACACATAGAAACCACTAGAAGGTGCAAGACTAGGAATGGGATCACAGAATCTCTGACCACAGCAATGCAGTTATCATGGGGGACTATTAATTATTCTCTCCAAAGCTTTTTGTCTATTATACCACCTTGCAGAAGAGGTAGGGAAGGTGACATTAACCCCACTTTCTCCATGAGAAAAGGAAGGGATGAAGAGACGTCGGCCACGTGTCTGAACTCCCAGCCAGTCTCTTAGCCCTCAGCTCTAACCAGAGCTCTACCAGACATCATTCCGTGCCCAAGTACCCTGATCTCAGCACTTAACATCCATTTAAACAACCCCCTTCCCTTAATGTGACAAAGGAAGAAATATTTGCCATTTTCAATCCTCTTCTCTTCTAAGGAAGATGGGTGCCCGAGGAAGTGCTTTGTGAGGATGCAAATTGACTAATTAAGAGAATCTCTAAATTGCTGAACTCTGAATAGCTGCAGAGTCCCCTCAGCAGGCAGGACAGGCCACTGGATCCTCAGAGGAAATTAGAGGGAGACTTTATCAAATTTTCAGACTGAACTGTGGATTAGCTCTCTCCTCTTTCTTGTCACAAGAACTGGCCAAGTTTATGCAACTTGCCAGAGCTTTTGGAGTCTGAGATTTTTATTTTATTTTATTTATGGTCCTGAGAATTGAACCTGGGGGCATTCTACCTTTCAACTACATCCCCAGACCTATTTTATTTTTATTTGGAAACAGGGTCTCATTCGGTTGATGTGATTCTCACTACTTGCTGAGGCTGTCCTCAAATCTTCAATCCTCCTGTCTTGGCCTCCTAAGTACTGGGATTACAGGCATGTGCCACCATGCCTAGCTCTGAGTTATTTTAGATGGAGTTTTGTTGTTGTGTTTTTGGGAGTGAAAGGGGGAATGGGGAGGCTGTGTTAAAGTGCTGAGGTGACCTAAATGGGGCACTAAGAGTGAGCCCAGGGGCCACCTCCACAGAGGGAACCAACCTCAGTCACCCTGGCAAGAACCTACAGCTACTTAGTGGCTTGAGACTTCGGACAGGGCCAGAAAGAAGCCACAGAGTCATGGAAATGCTCAGGAAATGAGGGTACTCATTGATTTATTTCAGAGAATTATTCAGGGTGGAGAAGAGCCTTGGATATTTAGGCACAGGAGTAAGCTTCAATGGGATAGCATTTTCAAAGTTTGTCATTATGTTTAGGCATGGTGGCTCATATCTGTAATCCCAGTACTTGAGAGGCTGAGACAGGAGGATTGCAGTTTCAAGGCCAGCCTCAGCAATTTAGTGAGGCCCTCAGCAACTTAGCGAGACCCCCATTTCAAAATTTAAAAATATATAAGACTGCGGTGGGGGTGTAGCTCAGAGGCAGAATGCCCCTGGGTTCAATCCCCAGTATGACAAAAACAAACAAACAAAAAAATCACCATTGGGTGCTATTCTCTGATTGACCTCAGACAGAGAAAAGCACGACCTTCCCAGTCTGGAGCCGCAGCCTGTGTCCCTGGTAAGGACTCAGTGACCTCTTGGCTACTTTTTCCTATGCTCTCCATTCCTTTCCCTGGTGACATACGAGTTGCATAGGTTGCATAAGGGGAAATGGTGAAACCCTACCCCTACTCAACCAATTATCTATGTGGTTACCTCTCACCCAGATTCTACAGAGCTCACATTTGTATCAGCAAAGCTTAAAAACTCTAGAGAATGTTAACCTGTACTTTAAAATCAAGCAGGTCGAACATATTAGCAACAGAGACTTGAAATGAGAGTCTTTGCACCCGTGTCTTACTGAGAAAATGACCTGTTGCAGTTGCTGGCAATTAATCGGTGTGTTATTTTGCGTGGGATCAGGAGACTCCCCTGTTTTTCTCGGAGCTGGGAGCAAGCTGCATTCCTTCCAAGTAGACTCTCAGTGCTCCACCCGTCCGGTCTTCCACCACAGCTAACATGCATCCGAGTGACAGTGCCCAGGAACGAGTGGGGGCTCAGTCCTGGGGCGTGGAGGATACCTCGATGCTGCTGTTCCTCCTCCATGGCCTGGTGCTGGCTCTGAGCATCACAGGCAAGAGTGGGCTCCCCGTGGCAGAGAGACATCTGTGCCGACTGCAGCAAAACCTTGTCCTCCTTCCTTCTGCCTTCTGACTTGTGGCAGGAACCTCATTATGAACTCATTTCTTCTCTCCGGGGAGCAAGCTGATGAAAGACACCACCGTTAAAATTGTATTTCAGTGTCTTGAACCTATTTAAAGCACACTGCTGGGAGGTTATTATCATTTCTGACGTTAAAAGGGGAAACAGTGCTAACAATAATAATTTTTTTATTGAGCAGTCAAACCACAAATATTTCTGGGGGGGGGTACTGGGGATTGAGCCCAGGAGCATTCTACCTCTGAGCTTCATCTCCCACCCTATTTGTATTTTTTATTTTGAAACAGGGAGGGTCTTACTAAGTTGCTGAGGCTGACCTTGAACCTGAGATCTTCTCCTGTTTCAACCTCCCAAGTCCTGGGATTACAGGCATGCACCACCACGCCTGACTCACAAGTATTTCTTTTTTTTTTTTTTTTTTTTTTTTCAGTACTGGGAATTGAACTCAGGGGCATTCTATCTTTGAGCTATACCCCCAGCCCTAGTTTTTATTCTTTATTTCGAAACAGGGTCTCACTAAATTGCGGAATGCCTCACTAGGTAGCTGAGGCTGGCCCTGAAACTGGATCCTCCGGTCTCAGCCTCCCAAATGCTGGGATTACAAGCGTGCGCCACCAGGTTTGTAATCCCAACATTTGTGTGCCCGGCTTCACAAGTCTTTCTTGAATAAGCATCATGTATACCTTGTACTGTATCAGGAACTAGGGGAGAAGGTTCCAAGAAGCTTAGTGCTTTGTCCTTGTCTCAAGAAATTTGCAAAAGAGTTGGAAACCAAGATGGATTTTATTTCTTTATTTTTTGGTACTGGGGATTGAACCCAGGGACCTTCTACCTCTGAGCTACACCTGCAGCCATTATTATTATTATTATTATTATTATTATTATTATTATTTAAACAGGGTCTCACTACATTGCTGAATGTCTCACTATATTGCTGAGACTGGCCTCGGAACTTCGATCCTCCTGTCACAACCTCCCAAGTACTGGAATTACAAGCATGCACCATCACTTATAACTCCAAGATGAACTGTAAACTATTTTCAGTAGAGCTGGGTGGGACAGTAAAGAGATACCACCTCAGGGACACAGAACACCTGGATTCCAGCATTGGCTTCACCATTTCCTAATTGTGTGATATGGAGCAAGATCTGTGTTCTCCATATTCTTACTGGTAGAGTGACAGGGTTGTCCTACTTTATTTAATCCACAAATACTAATTGAACATGCATGTGGCAGACATCGTGTGGGAATTGTTAAATAGAATAATCCACACTGTGGAGGAAGCAGCAGAAATGTCAATAGATAATTACAGTATTCCATGCACGTTAGTAAGCATAACAGATTTATTCTTTCCACCTTTCCTGTATTCACTAAGCACTTACTATCCCGTTCCATTAATTTAAAAAATGGGCAAAAATAACTTCATGGATCTTGTATTCTAGTAGGGAGAGGACAGAAATGAATAACAAGTAAAATAAACTAATTTTATAATTTATTAGAAGGTGAGAAGTATAAGGCAAGAAGAAAAAAGCAGGGTAGGTTGGATTGGGTGTAAGGAGAGGGGAGGGCAAGGAAAGAAGAGGAGAGACTTTTGAGAAAGGCTTGAGGATACGAGGGAGCACACCCTGCAAATATCTGGGGAAAGAGGACTCCAGGCAGAGAGTTTGGCCAATGCAAGGCCCTATGTTGGCAGGGCCTGGGGTACTGACCTGTGGTGAGGAGGCCAGCGTGTTTGGAGCAGAACAAGCAAGAGGCAGGAGGGTAGGTAAGGGGGGAGAGGCATGGAGGGAATCCACGGGAGAGTGTGTTGCATTCTGTGGGCTCCTAACAACAGGGTAGAGTAGGAGTCTCCCCCAGCTCCACTTCCTGACCCATGTTGTATCATGAGGAAGGCTGGTTAATCAAAAATGGGCTAAGGCACTGAAACTTTGGATTTTGTTAAGTGTATAAACTAGACTACTGTTGGATATAGAAGACTGGAGTTCAACAGAGAAAGTTGGGCTAGATAGAGCTCTGGGAATTATATACAAAACAGATGATATTTGAAAATAAGGGTCAGATATGGCTGCTATGGTGGGGGATTGATTGATTTTATTAGGACTACCTTGAACAGTTATAAAAACCATTGATATAAATCCTTTTTCTTTTCTTTGTTTTTCTTTCTCCTCCTCCTCCTCCTCCTCCTCCTCCTCCTCCTCCTCCACCTCGTTCTCCTCTTCCTCTTCCTCCTTCCTTTCTCTCTCTCCTGTATTGGAAATTAAACTCAGGGGCCTTCTACCCATGAGCTACACCCCTAGCTTCTTTCTTTCTTTCTTTTTTTTTGTAATAGGGTCTCACTAAATTTCTGAGAGTCTTGCTAAGTTGCTGAGGCTGGCCTGAAACCTGTGATCCTCCTGTCTCAGTCTCACAAGTACTGGAATTATAGGCATGAACCACCATGCCTAGCCCAAGTAATTTATTTTGAGTCTATGAAACTTAATCTTTTAAAATGTTTTTTGAAGACAATCTAGAAAAACATATCTAAACTTTTTAGTTATGCATCCTCTTTGGCCAACTGAGGCTACTTCTTGAAAATTATTTTTTCCTAAATAGAGCTATGTACAAATATTTAGCTGCTAGGCTATTTTCTATAGTTATTTATAACATGGAAAAATTAGAAACAACTTCCTTGTCAAAAAAAATGAAACGAGTCTAAAGAGAGAGCCTACAGTATTGGAGAAAATCTTTGCCAGCTACTCTTCTGATTGAAAGAGGACTAATATCTAGAGTATGTAAAGAAGTAAAAAAGTTAACATTAAAAATGAACCCAATTAAAAATGGGTAATTGAACTAAATAGACACTTCTCAAAAGAAAAAATACAATTGGCTAATGTTGAAAAAAATGTTCAACATCATTAGCAATGAGGGAAATGCAAATCAAAACTGTATTGAGATTTAATCTATCTCCAGTTAGAATGACAATCATCAAGAATACAAATAATAACAAATGCTACTGAGGATGCAGGGAAATAGGAACTCTTATACACTGTTGGTGGGATTATAAATTACTACAAACAGTATGAAGGTTCCTCAAAAGTCTAGGAATGGAACTAACATATGACCTAGCTAAACCACTCCTCAGTATTTTTCCAAAAACATTTAAGTTAGAATAGTAGAGTGATAGCCCATGTGTACAGCAGCATAACTCACAATATTCAAATTATGGAATAAACCCAGGTGTCTACCAATAAATGAATGGATAAAGAAAATGTGGTATATACACACAATGCAATTCTACTCATCCATAAAGAACAACATGTCATTTGTAGGAAAATGGAAGAAACTAGGGAATATTAGGGTGAGTTCAGCCAGCTTCAGAAAGTCAAGGGTTGTATTTTTCTCTCATTTGTGGAAACTAGAGAGAAAAATAGGAAACATAAGGGACTTTAGGTAATGTGGAGAGAGACCGATAGAATAGTGGAGGAAGACTGGAGGAGAGAATTGGGGAAGAGGAAGAGGACTGAGGAAGGAGAGCATTTCAAATAATACTGTGGCAATATGTGAAGATATTATTATCGATTTCACTAACACGTAAGGAGAAGGGAGGAGGGAGAGCAGGGTGGGATGTGGAAAGAAATAGTCTGAGAGCTGAGAGCTGTGTGCACGTATGTCTGTATCACATTGAACCTCACTGAGATGTATAATTGCAATGCATCAATAAAAGTATTTAAAAAATAAGATAAAACAAAAATAGGATTGTGGTTATACCTTAGAAGGAGAACACTTCTGAAGCCGGGTGTGGTGGCACACGCTTGTAATCCCAGCATTTGGGAGGCTGAGACCCTGTTTCAAAATAAAGAATAAAAAATAGGGCTGGGGGTATAGCTTGGAAGTAGAATGCCCCTGAGTTCAATCCCCAGTACCACAAATAAATAAATAAATAAATAAATAAATAAATAAATAAATAAATAAATAAATAAATGTAGAACACCTCTGGATTCAATCCTTAGTACAAAAAAAAAAAAAGAAGGAAACCAATATCCCTTAAACATCTACCTATTTGCTTTCTGTCTCTATGAATTTACCTATTCTGAACATCTCATATAAATCAAAGCATATAATGTGTATGGCTTCTTTCACTTGGTATAATATTTTTAAGGTTTATTCATGCTGTAGTATGTGTTAGTATATTATTCTTTTTATGAATGAATCACATTCTTACACACACACACACACACACACACACACACACACACACACCACAATTTGTATCTCCATACATCTATCAATAGACATTTGGGTTGTTTCTATCTTTTAGCTATTGTGAATAGTGCGGCTATGACCAGGTGTATACATATATTTGAATACCTGTTTTCAATTCTTTGGGGCATATTCCTAGGAGCATAATTGCTAGATCATATGTTTATTTATTTATTTTTGAGGAACTAACAAACTATTTTCTGCCATGGATGAACCATTTTACATTCCCAAAAGCAATGTATAGATGTTCTAATTTCTCCACATCCTCACCAACACTTATTTTCCATTAAATATTTTTCAAATGACAGCCATCCTAATATGAAGTGGTATTATTTTGTATTCCAGTTCTCTTTTCCATTATGACTAATAGTGTTGAGCATATTTTTATGAGCTTCTTGGTCATTTATATGCCTTTTAAAAGAAAAATGTCTATTCAAGTCCTTTGTCCATTTTTTTACTCAATTGTTTTATGTTGTTGATTTGTAAGAGTTCTTCCTATATTCTGGATACTACATATATGATGTGCAAATATTTTCTCACATTTTGTATAATGTCTTTTTACTTTCATTTGAATGTGGATACCTATCCAGTTGACCCAGCAGGGGATGTATTTATTTATTTAAAAAGATAAGATCCCATTATATTGCCCTGGCTGGCCCTGAACTTCTGGAATCAAGTGAACCTCCTGTTTCAGCCTCCTTAATAGGTGAGACTATAGGTGCATGCCACTGAAAATGGTGCAGTAGAAGAATGTGTGTGTGTGTGTGTGTGTGTGTGTGTGTGTGTGTGTATGTGTGTGTGTTGCTGAGAATTGAACCTGGGGAAAGTCTATCTGTGAGCTACACCCCTAGTATTTTTTATCAGTTATTTTGAAACCGGGTCTCACTAAGTTGCTAAAGCTGGCTTCAAACCTACAATCCTCCTGTCTTAGCCTCCTAAGTACTGGTATCACAGGTGTATGCCACCACACCCAGCTGAGTAGAAGAATTTTTAATAATGTGAAACACATTCACAATATAATTAATGGAAAAAAGCATGATGCACAAGAGGCTAGATTAAAAATATACATATATGTTCATTACCTAATTATCACCTGTTCCTATATATCACATGTTTCTCCATGCTTATTCCTCATACTAAATCTAACAGATGTCTAGGTAGCTCTAGAATCATCTAAGGAAAGAATCTACTGATTTAAGTATTCATGAACAATATGAAGAAGGAGGTTTATATCTCATCTCCCTAAGCAAACACTGATCCATCAGTTAGGACTAATCTTGAAAGTCTATTTTTTTCTACTATGATGCCAGTAGGACTTTTCTGCCTGTATAACACTAATGTACATGGCCTCTATACACTTCCTTCTGGTTTACCCTCTTGCCCTGAATACAATTGTCTCCCTTTTAATTATGCAGAATAGTCTGCTCTGCTTTGCTTGTATCTCCACACTTGTATGACTCCTCCCAGTGCTGTGTTTGACAAAGGGATCTCCTGTTACCAGCATCCTTTCCTCTACTCCCTAAGGACCAAGGGGGTCATAGAGAACAATAGCAATAATAACTGTTTTTGTGTGTGTCATTCGGGGGGGAAAAATGCTGGAAACAACATAATCCATAAAAGCGGTTATTTTCTCCAGGCAGTGGGATTACAGGTCATTTTAATTTTTCTACCTTTGCTTATTTGTGTTTTGTTCAATAAACATATATTGATTTCGAAATGAGGAAATGTTACTTAAAAACAGACCACCCTATTAAAATATTGACCAGAAATGATCTTTCTCCCTCTCCTCTTTCTTAAAAACCGACTAAAATAATAAAGAGCATAGGAAAATTTTTTAAAAAAGATATAAACTCATTAAGACCAAAAAATAGTAGATAAAGCAAAAGTAAGTAGATTTCCAGACATTCTTGGACTATGGCAGGAAGCTGGAAGGGTAGCAGCCCTGTGAGACACGGAAAGTCTGTCTACTCGATCAAGCCTACAGAGCTCTGGTGAAAAACAAGATTCACTGTGGAATTTCCTACTTAGCCTGAATTATCAATCAACTGTGATGACATAATAAAGATATTTTCAGCCTGGCATAGTGGCACATGCCTGTAAGCTCAGTACTTGGGAGGCTGAGACAGGAGGATTGAGATTAGCCTCCCCCAGGAGGCAAATCTCTGAGAGAAAACAGAGCTGATAGGTATAAGTTCAAGAATATGATAAATTGGTATGTGACAGTGATGTGTTACCAAGGAATAACCTAAATAAACCCTCCACAACACTTGCTCTTAATTTGCCTAAAAATCACTATTTTGGAGGTCACTCAGCTGGGCAATGCATTGTTATTCTCTGGCTAGCTTTGCTGTAGCTAACACCTCTGACACATGGGTTGTCACAATGGCAGTTGCCTAGGTTACTCTTCCACAACCCGAACACTGCTTTTGCTGAAAACGCTGACTCTTCCGTTGGGCCTGCAGAGGTCCTATGGGTGACTGGGATGGATGAAAGGCTCCTTTGCTGCCTTAACCTTTGGGTCCCATTCTTCTTAGCTCTGCATGTAAACATGCTGATCACCTGCCGAATGTTTTGTTCAGATCTATAATACAGGGTTAACTTGACTTAGACTTGCCTATTCTTTCTTTCTTTCTTCCCTTTAAGGCTACAGACACCTACCATAATCATTATTTAAAACACCTGACCAAGAAAGAAGCAAAAAGAGGTGGCACCAGCATTCCTGGAAGATCTCCACCTATTCCTAGAAAAGGTATGACTATCTCTCCCTTTATTAACCTGCACATCTCCCTCTCTATTCCTCTCCAATATCTATAAACTCTCAATACCCTAGACACACACACACACACACACACACACACACACACACAGAATTGAGAAGCTGATTTTTGAGCAAAACTTCCTTCCTTCCTTCCTTCCTTCCTTCCTTCCTTCCTTCCTTCCTCCCTCCCTCCCTCCTTCCTTTCTTCCTTCCTTTTTTCTTTCTTTCCTTCACTCATCTCTCAGACATCCATTTTCTATGGGATGAGCTTCCAAACCTGGGTTCAGTAGCAGTTGGAACATTTGGGAACTACTGTGAAATAAAAATCACAGGAGGTCTTTGTTTTAGACCAGGCTCTTGCACTGGGCCCAATGGACCAGACTAAAAATATAAATGGAGTCACTCGTGCTGGATTTCCACATTGCCAAACTGAAACTAAGTTGTTATCTGACCTTCCAAGGAATCAGGAGAGAGAAAAAACTGCCAGATTTCCCAAAAAAAGAAAACAGGCCTGTTTTAATTGGTGTGATGATGAAGTTCCCACTGCCTAAAGAAATTAAAGGAGTGGAGAAGACTGGGGCAGGGGTCTCTCATTTACAAGTAAAAGGTTTTCACACCTTTTTATTTTTCAACCATACAATATATTTCTTTGATTAAAATAAAAATAAATTTAAAAACAAGTGATTGCGTGTTTCAGGTAGTATTTCCTAAAAGCATAGGCCAAGGCAGGGATACAGGTAAATGGAGTCTATTGAGGGAAGGCTCTTTAGGAAAATCCTCAAAAGGAGCAAAAGAAGCAGAAAAAGGAAGGGGAGAACCAAACAAGGATTTGGCCTCAGGTGAAGCCTCGCCTTGCAGGTCTCTGGGGCAATTCTGGGTCATAAATTGCTTTGCAGAGTTACCCCACCTTTAGGCAGGACTGCCTTAGTCTGCGGCCTGACTCCTGGTGGGATGGAACTTCTCAGGCATCTCAGGGGGAAGCAGCTTTGTCTACCAAGGGCAATTCTCCACAAAGGTCACCTTAGATAGCACTCATGGCAGCTGGCAGTGGATGCATGGGCTGGAGAGAGGCTCTGGGTTTGACATCAACAGCATCGACTCCACTATCCAGGGATCTCAAAGATAAATGTGAAATCTGTGTTCGTCAGGGCTCTTTCAGTTGCAAGTGACAGAAAGCCACCCCCAACCAACTTAAGGCCAAACAAGGCTTGGGAGGGTTTTATTGACTCACACAATTACAGATCAGACCCGGGTGCTTTCAGTGAAGGTCACCTGGGATCCATCCGTCTTTACCTTTCTGATAGACTGCTCCACTGTGGTGATAATCGTGATGTTCCATCCCCCAAGGTTCCCTCCCCTCCTGCTGGTTTAGCAATCCCAGTGGGAAAGAAAAGGCTTCTTGTAGCTCAAGCAGAAAAGTTCCAGGGAGGTTGTTGACTGACCCCCTTGGGTCATGAATGTGCCTAAACCAACCCCTCCAGGACTGGGCTGGGGAGGGGGTAAGGAGAGAGAGAGTACTCTGATTGAGGTGGTGAGAAGCGACAACTCTATCCCAACCACATGTAAAGGATTTCCCATAGCAACGGGGGAGTCAATCACCAGAAAGAGTAAGGGATTGTGTGTGTGTGTGTGTGTGTGTGTGTGTGTGTGTGTGTGTGTGTGTGTGTATGTGCATGTGTGTTGGTGGTGGTGGTGGAGAGGTGCCATAACTATCCACTACCATCCACTTTTCTAATTCTCTTTTCTCTCCCTGTGGTCAGACCCTTAATTATCAGAGGGAAGGAGATTTCACATCTTTATCCATTTCAGTTCGGGAGTAATACCAACTATCTTAACCTTGGCTGCCATCTTTAAGAAGCCCAGGGAATTGATAGGAAGTAATATTTGTGACTCCACTTTGTTTATCTCAATTCTTTTTGATGCCAAGGAAGTCCAGGCAGAGAAGAGGGCTTCGGGAAGGTCAAAATGGAAGTTAAACAATTTTGGCCCAATGATAAGACAGTAAATTCCTCAGCTGTGAGGTCTTGAGTCAGGATAGTGTAAGCTTTCAGTGTTCCAGCTGTGTGCTCTGTCATTCAAGGGGTGCTCTGTTAACACACGTCAAGGGTCCTGGCATTGGCTGGGTGGAAAGTCCTATCATGATGCTTTCAGCAATGACCATTTAGCAAACAGGCCTCGTGCCTTTTTCTCCTCCCTCCCCCAGTGTTAAAACTGTACTTTAACGAATTAGAAGATGGCATTACAGAAAAAGGACACATAATTCACTTCTTCCACGACAGATTTTTTTTTTCCTATGCATGTATTTCTCAACCCAGAATCCCTAGGCTGCTTTTCGAGAATGAACTTTATACCTTGCGACAAAATTAGATTCTGAATTAGACTTTAAACACCTACTGGCCTAAATATCTTACTTTTCCAAGCCTTTCTCAAGTCTGGACCTTGTAGGATGTAGAGGGAAAAGTAAAAATTGAGTCTTAATAACGTACACTGGGGAAACAGTCAGTTCTGTAAAGCAAAATGACAGGTGAGTGTCAAATGCCCTGTGATGACAGTTTCTAGCATAGGAAGGCAGGGAGCCCACAGAGGAGATTTTAATTGCTGGACCAGCAGTGTGGGCTACAGACCTCCTGCATCAGCATCAGCTGGGATGCTTATTAAGAAGGCAGATGCCTGGGGCTGCAACTCAGACCTAATGAATCACAACCTCTGAGGTTGGGCCCAGGTATTTACTTGTTTAAAAAGTATCCCAGGTGAATCTGGTACACATGAAAACCTAGACCTCCCCCTCCCCCACCTCAAACCTATGCTAGTTAGGCACTTAAGTTTTAGGCTGCCTTGGAAAGCTAAAACTTTGCAAAAACAGATAATGATTTGATAATGCAATTGTGGTGTTATTCTTCACAATACAATCCCTTTGTAGAAAGAGGGCCAGAGACACTAAGCATGAGGTAAGTATGTTTTTTTTTTTTAAAGAATGTACTGTTTGATCAGGAAACATCCAGATTAAGTTTCAAAGGGCATCAGAAATGAAAGAATTGAGAGCAACTTAAACATGTGCTTTTCTTTGAAAATTGTATTTAAAGTATCATTTGAGTGTTCGAATTTTCTGCTAGCCAATCTCACAAGATTGCATATGTGACTATGTTAAACTATTATTAAATAGCTCCATCTCAAAGCAGTGCCTAGTCAAAGAAATATTCCCAGTGTTACCTGTCCACAGGTGTTACAGAACTGTGTCCCTGTGTAGGTAAGCTCCCAGCTTTCTCACAAGTGGCTAGTGTGTTTTTGGAAAATGTGTTTTGTTTGCATTTCACAGAGGTTTAAAATTTCAAACTCAGCCTCAGTATACTTTTGCAGTCTGAATTCTCTTTAGTTAACTTTTAGATACATGAACAACTTCTCCTTCTTCTTCTTCTTCTTCTTCTTCTTCTTCTTCTTCTTCTTCTTCTTCTTCTCCTCTTGGTACTTGGAAATAAACCTAGAGGTTTTCAACCCCAGAGCTACACCTTTAGTCTTATTTTTAATTTTTTTTTTTTTTAATTTTGAAACAGGGTCTTGCTAAGTTGCTGAGACTAGCCTTGAACCCGTGATCTTCCTTTCTCAGCCTCCCAAGTACTGGGATTACAGACATGCACCACCATGCCTGTCTGGTCAATTTAGCTGCTACTGCCCCATCTGGGGAATGTGGCTTCTGCACACAGTACATTTTCACCATCAGTAGCCATGACTTGAGCCACCTAAGACCCAGCAAGGCATATTCAAAGGAAAATGCAACACTTTAATATTTACAAGCCACCCTTCCAGCCATAATGTCCTAAGGGCATAACGTACTAAGGGCAGGACATTCTGGTGTAAGAGGAAGCTCAGTTAAGTGAATAAAGGGGAATTCAAGTGATTTATCTTTGTTTACTTAGTAAATTAAGTTTGTGATTAAGGATGTACCTTATTCTGGTGCCAAGGTTTGTCCACAAGGTTAGCGGTACCCACTTTAAAATCCCCAACATCTGTTGCTACTGAGCCTGGACCACAAGTTTAGTCTACATTCCCTCCTAAGGTCACCAGCTGCTTATAACCCTAGCCACCTGTCTCCTCAAATTGAGCCTGTGGTTATCAGGGAAACCTGGGGAATATTTGTCAGTCAGTGTCTGGAAAAATATCCCCAATTAAAGGTACATTATCTTCTGGTGGCTTAAGAAAACAACAACAACAACTTTGTTTTAAAAACAAGAAGGAAAAGTTTTGTCCTTTTGTTAAAATAAAGGAATTCTCATCTGGGTATTGTACTGTGTTAGACACCTCAGGATGCTCGCTGGTGCTGCTTTGGTTGGTGTTTGTCAGTAATCCCAGGATCTTATGGTACTGGACAACCAGACTTTCCCTGCCTAGGAAAAGGGGACGTCTCAGGAAATCCCGGTCACTTTCTTCAACAGCCAAAAAGAGACCAAGAAAGAGACCAGGGAGGGTGGTAGGACATGTCCTTTTCATGTTTTTACCTGGAAGTTAAAAATCAAGGGCTTCACTTATTTATTGGTTGTTTTGTTTAGACTTTTAGAAATTATAAAATAATACTTATGTATTCATTCAAATAATAGGAAAGTATATATAAACCTGAAATCCCAAGCCCATCATCTCTCATCCCATTCTCCTCCTCAGAAATAACCAACTTACCTGGGCATGGTGGCTCACGCTTGTAATCCCAGTACTTTGGAGGCTGAGACAGGAGGATCCAGGTTCTCAGCCAGCCTCAGCTACTTAGTGAGGCCCTCTGCACCTTAGTGAGACCCTGTTTCAAAATAAAAAATAGGACTGGGGATATAGCTCAGAGATAGAATACCCCTGGGTTCAATCCCCAGTACTGCGAAAAAAGAAGAAAAAAAAAAAAAGAACCAACTTAGTAGTAAGATTGTTGTTCTAGACATTGTTCTATATTTTACACTTATAGTACACGTATCAAGGCTTAAAAAAAGTCAGTGCTGTGTATGTATGTGTGTGTGTGTGTGTGTGTGTGTGTGTGTGTGTGTGTGTTACTAGGGATTGAATTCAGAGGCATTCTACCTTTGAGCTATATTGTCAGCCCTTTTTATTTTTATTTTTTGGAAACAGGGTCTCACTAGGTTGCTGAGAATCTTACTAAGTTGCTGAGGTTGGTTTCAAACCCGCAATCCTCCTGTCTCAGCCTCCCAAATACTAGGATTATGAGTGTGCACCACCATGCCTGGCTTGTACCAGTACTTTTTACAGAGCTTGCTGACTGGAGTAAAGCATTTTTAATTTTAAAGGAGCGAGAATTCTTGTCTTTCTAGGCCCCTGGATTCCAGATCTAGAAGAGTAATCATTCCAATTACTATGACTGTTGTAACAAAATGACTCTCCAACTTCATGACTCAGAACAATATGGCACTCATTTTGTCCCCCTTTGGCCACCTGAGCAGGGTTCTGCCATGATGGATTGACCCTCTTCTTCTAGAGCTAAGCTGCAATGGCCCAGGCTGAAATCACCACCTAAAGTCTTCTTGGCTCCTAGGTCCAGCAGGTGAGGCTAGCTGGCAGCTGAGAATGGCACTGGGGAAAACCATACTGGGGTCTCTGTGTGGCTTGGGCTTCCTCACAACATGGTAGCTGCATTCTAAAGGTGGGCATTTTGAGAAAAAGAGAGGCAGACAGAAGCTCTATTATCTTTTTTGTTGTTGTTTTGTTTTGTTTTTTGGTACTAGGGATGGAACCAAGGGGCATTCTACCTCCGAGCTACAGCCCCAATCCTATTTTTTATTCTTTATTTTGAAACAGGGTCTCACTAAGTTGCGGAGTGCCTCACTAAGTAGTTGTGGCTGGCCGCAAACCCAGATCCCCCGGTCTCAGTCTCCCAAATGCTGCGATTACAAGCATGTGCCACCACGTCCGGCTACTCTATTATCTTTTATGACCTTGCCTCTCAGAAGTCACATGGCATCTCATCCTTTTCATTCTGTCCACTGAACCTGCCACAGTTCCCACCAAGCTCAAGGGGAGGGAAAATCAAGGGAGGGGCAATGTTATGGAAAAATACATAGGACTAGAAATATTAGAAATATTGCTGTGGCCTTACTTTTTTGAAAATATAATTTGCCAGTCATGGTAGTACACGCCTCTAATTCCAGTGCTTGGGAGGCTGAAACAGGGATTGCAGGTTTGAGGATAGCCTCAGCAATGTAATAAGACTCTCAGCAACCTAGTGAGAGCCTGTTTTAAAACAAAATAAAAAGGGCTAGGGGTGTAGCTTAGAAGTAGAATGCCCCTGGGTTCAATCCCCAGTACCACACACACAAAAAAGAAAGAAATACAAAGTATAATTTTCCATAGTCATGGTATGAAATTGGGGCTGTAGCAGTTGATACACTGCTGCTCCCAGACAGATGGGCTCCTGTACTAGAGGTCACTTAAATCCAGGAGAAGATAGTGACTGGGGGTAGGACAGAGGGTGAAAGGGTGAAAATGAGGTTTCATCACCACCCCCTACTTCTGAGAGGCTGGGGAAGGCAAGACAGAAGAAATGAAAGGCAGAGAGGGAAGGAGTTGACAGGGCTTCTTCCTTGTGCGGTTCCCAGCCACACTGACCATTTAACACTGGTGTTGGCTGCACGTATTTTGTTTATAAATGAATCCCTGTTGCTGTACACACTGGCAGCACAGCCATGAAGAAGGTACCAATACTGAGATTGATAAGGTTCATCACAGCTCGATATTAACTATAAATTCCTAATGTGTTCAGGAAGACACATCTCTACCTCACAGCAGACAAAGAGGCGGACACAATGATCCGTGAAAGGAAGCAACAGGGAAGCTGCCCAGGTGCAATGAGCCTTTCCATGTCCCCTTCCTCACCTTGTGTTTCTGTGGCGCTACCTCCAGGCTTCCAGCTCACTGCCTGAGTTTTACTGATGCTCTCCTTCAGGGATCATTAAAGTGGTTTGTGAGCTGGCAAGGCTTGCCTTTGCTCTGCTCAGGATGCAGTTATGGCATGCAACTTGGGAAGGGGTGTCAGGAGGATTGCTTCCCCACCCAGGAATCTTCTGCTCTGGGTGAATCTTCAGCCCATGGTGATGGATGATGCAAGGCTGGGGAGGGGGGCATGGTTCCCTGGCAATCAGGTAAGGGTGATGTGGGGATGCTGGAGGTGCCGCCTCTCTCTTCCCCTGTCAGGCCAGGAGAGCACATGGCTTTGAGTAGCCTACATTCAGAGACCTAGAGAATGAAGCCAGTGCTGCAGGAGCCTTGGATGTCCAAGGTGCGTAAGAGAACTTTGGCGTGGTTACTTTTTTTCCATTGCTGAAATAAGTTTGCTTCCTAGTGTTGATCTTGACCTCTTGTTTCCCTTGGGAAGGTGTTTTCATTTACAGAGTGTTTAGACTTTGCAAATGTGTGGCTAAGTTCCTGGTTTTTGTTTGCTTGTTGTTATTGTTGTTGTTTTGTTTTTTGTTTTGTTTTTTTGAAATGAGGGATTGAACCCAGGGGCATTCTACCTTCAAGCTATATCCCCAGCCCTTTTTATTTTTTATTTTGAAAGAGGGTCCTGCTAAGTTACTGAGGCTGTTCTTCCACCTGCGATCCTCCTATCTTAGC
This sequence comes from Graphiurus murinus, assembly GCA_004027655.1. Classification (NCBI taxonomy): domain Eukaryota; kingdom Metazoa; phylum Chordata; class Mammalia; order Rodentia; family Gliridae; genus Graphiurus; species Graphiurus murinus. Next base: position 126,128 of record PVLC010001202.1, on the reverse strand, counting down.
CTCCCAAGTACTGGGATTACAGGTGTGCACCATCACACCCAGCTACATGGACTAAGTTCCTGTGCATGAAAATACATGCCAGGCATCAAGACCTCCACCCTCTCCTTCATTCTCTGATGTACACATTCAACTTGCCCACATTCTGAGACAAGACCTCAGAATCCTGCAAGGTCAAAGTCAGAATATCCACCTCCTCATTTGCTTTCTCTTCTTCCCCTTACCCCACAATTGCAGGTAGTAAGAATATTTGCACATCACCTCTTACTCCTCAGAGTGGAGCTGGTCCTTATGTCTCTGCATGTAGGCTTTATGGTCATTGAAAGAAATAAATGCTGATGTACTGTGTGGTCCAGTCTCAGGTCTGGGTCTCACTGAAAGAAACAATCCAAATACAAAAATGTAAAATATACTCAATTTACACTGGTGTCGTAGTGGTCAGTTCTGTGTATCAACTTAACTAGGTGATAGCACCCAATTATTTAATCAAATTCCAATCTACGTGTTGCAGCAGAAGTATTGTACAAACGTGGCTGTCATCTGCAACCAGTCGACTTTAAGAAGATTATCCCCAATGATGTGGATGGGCCTTGGTTTAAAAGACTTAATAGTAAAACTGAGGATACTCTGAGGAAGAAGAAATTTTGCTTCAAGATAGCCACATCAGTTCCTGACCCAGTTTAAAGCCTGCACACCTACCCTGTGGATTTCAGATTTTCCAGCCCCACAACTGCACAAGACGATTCCTTGAAATAAATGTCTCTATCCACAAACCTGTATATGCATATGCATACATACAGATCTATCCGTATTACATCTATCTATATCTATATCTATATCTATATCTATATCTATATCTATATCTATATCTATATCTATATCTATATCTATATCTATATCTATATCACCTGTATCTCTCTCCTGCCAGTTCTGTGTCTCTGGAGAACTCTGGTAATACATCTGGCATCGACTGAAAGAGAATAAGGTGGAACCAATTTGCACCCACATAGATGGCTGTTGAACTTTTCTATCACCCTTGCCACTTTGTCCTCTAGTCCTTGAGACCATTATGCCACATCGCTGAGCCCTGGTGTCCTCTCCACAGCCAGCCCATGTCACGCCCCACTCCCTGCCCACCAGGCCTCTCCTCCCTTCCTCTCCTCTCTTTTCTCTCCCTTCTGCTGGTCTCTCTTGGATTCAAGCTTTTCCCAAGGAGGGCCACGTGCCCTGATGCCTCTGACACCACTCAGGTATGACGATGGGGAAAAGGACAGTGGTAGCTGCCGAGTGACCGGTCACACGTGCGCATCAGGCAGGCCGAGAAGAGGAGGGCCCTTGTGGCTTAATCACCTTGTCTACTATTAAGTTTCCAAACTGTTTTGAAATTCAACTAATTAAAAAATTTCCTCTAAAATCTTCATAACAACCCAGAAAATTATCCTCATTTTACCCTATAAGATAGCTGGTTGGGTATTATCCTATATTTAGGGATGAGGAGACCAAAAGTTACAGAAATTAAAAATAATATTTAGCCAGGGGTGGTGACACATGCCCATAATCCCAGTTCTTTGGAGGGTGAGACAGGAGGATTGCAGGTTCAGGGACAGCCTCAGCAACTTAGTGAGAGTCGCTTTAAAATGAAAACAAAAAGGCCTGGAAGTCTAGCTCAGAGGTAGAATGCCCCTAGGTTCAATCCACAGTAACCCCTCCCCCCCAAAAATGTAATATCCAATGTCTCACTTTTACAGATAACAAAGTGTGGTTACAGCCGGGCGTGGTGGCGCACGCTTGTAATCCCAGTATTCGGGAGGCTGAGACTGGAGGATCCGGGTTCGCGGCCAGCCTCAGCTACCTAGTGAGGCACTCCGCAACTTAGTGAGACTCGGTTTCAAAATAAAGAATAAAAAAATAGGGCTGGGGGTGTAGCTCGGAGGTAGAATGCCCCTGAGTTCAATCCCCAGTACCGCAAAAAAACCCCAAAAAAACAAAAAACAAAAAAAAAAAAAACAAAGTGTGGTTACAGCCTAAGATTTCTGACTCTTGCTATCCTGGCTCTTTATACAATAGAATGTACTTGGTTATATTAATTTTTTGTAATTCATGTTACAATCATACATCAAAGACTAGAATCTCAGAGTGTGTGGGCTGAATATAAAGTTGAAGGAGACAGAGTCCCCATCTTAAAGGAGCTCGTGGTACAAGGGCAGGAGTTGTTGTCATGGAGATGCAGCAACCTCTACGTGTTCAGCACTGTTGGGAGAAGGCAGTTTGTGCAGGATCCTTCCCTAGGTGTTTTCCTCTTCCTACTCTGCTCTCTTTCCTCATGGGACATTGTTGGGCAAAGTCAGCTTGCCCCAAATCTAGCAACTGTATGTGCTGGGGACTCCACTTATCCCATACTTGTGCAGGGATGGTGTCCGGGGGCGACAGCAGAGTGTCCGGGGGCGACAGCATCCCTTCACACGCACAGGCAGGCTGACACCATGGTCAGCAGCACTGCTCCCTAGGACCCCAGGAGAGGGCTGGGAATGAGCCTTGCAATGGAAGGGAGAGAAGTAGAAGAGCAACCTCAGGGTGGCCAAGAGAGAAGGCTCCCAAACTCCCTGAGCATCATGGACTCTCCCCGTCCCTGCAACTGCTGTTCCCACTTCTCCCCCTATTAGTTTAGAACTCATTAAAAAAGACAATTAAGAGCAGAAAAGATTTTGAAGAGAAATAAGAGGGATAAGAAGGGTTATGTAAAGCAATAAAATGATTAGAAGTATTTAGAAAGGCTCAAATTAGATAGCAATTTAAAAAATGAGGAAAAATTGAAAGATTAACAAGTAAAATAGATATAAAATGGTCTGAAGTAAAAAGTCAGAAGAACATAAAGCAAAATTACAATTAATGTTAGTTATAAAGTAAAATTATAATTAATTACATATTTCAAAGACTAATAATTAAAAAGCAGAGATAAATAGCATTACGTTTAAAAACTATAATTAAAGTATATTTTAGAAATGATGAATAAAACAATAGAAAAATGGGCAAAGAACATGAATTTGCATATGAAGATATAAAAAAATAGTATGCGGAAAAATGTTCAATCTCACTAGTAATAAAATAAATGCAAACTAAACTATGAGCTATTGACTTTTACTTGTCATATTGGTAACAGTTTGAAAAATGATGATATTCAGTGTAGTCAAGGATATGAGAAACAGTCATCTAATACCCCATAGGTAGAACTGTAAATTATTTCAGCATACAGCAGTAAGCAAGATTTGACAACTTACATACTCTTTTCCCTGATAATTTCATTGCTAGGAATCTATCTTAAGGGGATGATCACAAACATGGATAGTGATTTGCCACAAGAATCTCCAGCAGCATCATTGTTAATAATGTTAATGGTGTTTTAAAAATTAGGGACAAAATTCCTAAATGCCCAATAGTAGGAGATTTGATAAATAGGTTAAAATTTATCACCCAAAAGAATACTTACTATACAATCTTTAAAAACACAATTTTAAAAGAGTATTTAATGACAAAGAAAAAGAAATCACAATACGATAAGCAAAATCCCAGCAGGCTAAAGTATAGTATATATTATATGAGTCTTTTTTTTTTTTTTTTTGCGGTACTAGGGATTGAACTCAGGGGCATTCTACCTCTAAGCTATACCCCCAGCCCTATTTTTTATTCTTTATTTTGAAACAGGGTCTCACAAAGTTGCAGAGTGCCTCACTAGGTAGCTGAGGCTGTCCTCGAACCCAGATCCTCCAGTCTCAGCCTCCCAAATGCTGGGATTATAAGCATGCACCACCATGCCCGGCTGACTCTATTTATTTTAAAGGAAAAAATAATATGCTTATATTCTTAATAGTAGTATGTATAGATAGTAGATATTATGTGTGCTTCCTTCCTTTTTATTCCAATCCTTCCTTTTTATTCCAATGAACATGTTATTTTTATTTTTTATTTTTTTATTTTTTGCGGTACTGGGGATTGAACTCAGGGGTATTTTACCTCTGAGCTACACCCCCAGCCCTATTTTTTATTCTTTATTTTGAAACCGAGTCTCACTAAGTTGCAGAGTGCCTCACTAGGTAGCTGAGGCTGGCTGTGAACCCGGATCCTCCGGTCTCAGCCCCCGGAAGGCTGGGATTACAAGCGTGCGCCACCACGCCCGGCTCGAACATGTTATTTTTAATAAGCAAATATTATACAAGAAAGAGTAAGGAAAATAGAATAATGGATTGCAAATAATTCTAAATTAAGAATTTAAAAATAGAAACAACTTAAGTAACTTAAGTATCTGAAGCACACAAAATACAAACATTAAGAGATTGAAAACATAATATTTTTTTATAGTACTGGGGATTGAACCCAGTAGATAGATAGTAGCATTCTACCTATGAGCTACCTGCAGACCTATTTTATTTTTTATTTTGGAATGAATTGCTAAGGGCCTCACTAAGTTGCTGGGGCTAGCCTTGAACTTGGGATCCTCTTATCTCAGCCTCTTAAGTACTGGGATTACAGGCATGGGCCATTGCACACAGCTGGTTTTTCTTTTGAATTAATAGCTAATGGGGAGAAAAAGGTAGACATATCTGAAAGGGTGTTTTAGTCCTTATAGTAGCCTCTAAATTGGATCTCCATCCATCCCTCTGAGAAACCCATTTCTCACAGCACAGTATTGAGGGCAAAGGACTCTTGCTTTCTGCCAATTGTCAAGAAGTAACACATTCAAATGGCTCCTCAGGCTCCAATTCATGCTATAGAGTTCTCTGTTCAGAGCCCTGAGAGAGCCCCAGTCTAGCCCCTACATTCTATCCCAGCAACCGAATGGACCAGGCACCCCTGGCCATGAGTAATGACAACCCTGTGCTACCCCTAAAGGTTGGGAAAATATGGGTGACTTGCTACCAGTGTATGAAGCAATTAGTCAGTTACTCTGCTCTCAGTGGCAACTTACAGAAAACAAAACTCAGGTTTATTCACTCCCATAACTTAAACTTCCATGAAGATACCTGGCAACAGGTAGGGTTGGATTCAGAGTCAAGTAGCATGACCAGAAGTCCCATTTCTCTCCCTAGCTCTTTGCTCTCTCTGGTTAGCTCCATTTTCGAGCTTACTGCTCTGGGGATCAAAAAGGACCACCCCAGGCTACATTCTCCGTCCTGTGCAGTGGAAGTCTATTCCAGTAGCTTCTGTAGAAGAAGGGCATTTTTCTCTCCCAGAAGCACTAGGAGATCTGCTGATAGGTTTAAACCCTGGAACTTCATTCCCACCCCTTACTGGAGTGGAGGGTGGGGGCGTGCTCATTCATACCTGATGGCAAAGAAAGGAAGAGAGTGGATTTGTCAATAGGAAATAAGAATGCCAATGGCAAGAGAGAACTAACAGCAGTTCATCCCACCAATTTCTCCCTCTTATTAAGTCGGGGAAGACTTCACTGAAAAAAAGAGGTATTTGTGATGCACCGTCAAGGAGGTTCATGGCCTGAAGACCAGAGAGATCTTCTAGTTGGAGGTGCCAGCAAGCTGAATGGTTTGGAGGTATGAAAGCCACTGGGCTGCCAGAAATGGTGACAGATTTAGTGCAGTGATAATAACAGGTACGCAGGGAGGAAGACTGGCTGGGACAGAGCCCTGCCTGGTTAATAGCCACGGAACAGAGTGTAGATACATTTGATTTCAATGTACACTCATTCCTTGGTTTCTACCAGGGATTGGTTCCAGGATCCCCAAATTCACAGATGCTCGAGTCCTTTTTATAAAATGCATATAGCCTACACACATCCTCCTGTATACTTTAAATCATCTCTAGCTTGCTTAAAATACCTAATACAACTTAAATGCTATGTAAATAGTTGTTTTACTGTATTGTTTTAGGAATAAAAATAAGAAAAAAAAAGTCAGTGCATGTTCAGTAAAGACAGCATTCTCCACCCAGATATTTTCATCCACTGTTGGTTGAATTCATAGACCTGGAACCCACAGATATTGATGGCTAATTGTCCTTACTCCTAGATATCTGGTCCAATCCTGGATAGATTACCCTTAAATCCATTTTAATGACATGCTATTTAATAACCAGCTGGGGAAAAAAATGAAAGAAGTCTGATTTGAGAAGATGTTCTTCCATTGTGGATTACTGCCGCCGTGGTCAATCTCAAGCCATCAAGATGACATTTGTAAATACAGAGTTGGGTGTCATCAGCTGTGGGACAGGTCTCTCAGGTCAGTGGGTGCTGGCTCCCACATGCTTCTGCTTTTAATTCCTCTGTGACATTTTCCACAATTAGGGGCTGGCTTGGACACATCCAACCCATTGCTGCTGCTTTTTTTTTTTTTTTTTTTTTTGCCATCTTCTGATTTTCTTAGCTTCCCAAATGAATGACTATAATAGGTTCAGAATATTCTTGTTAATTATGAAGTATTCCGGATCCCAGCTTTCCAATAGAGGATTCATTCATCCCATAAGACATACTCTACCAAGCAACTCTCTCTCTCCCTTTAAATTTAATTTTTGAATTAAAGTATTACTTACATTTTACAAGAAAGTGCACAAAAGTATACATATGTAACAGTGATTGGGGGGGAGGGGTACTGGGGATTGAACTCAGAGGGCATTCTACCTCTGAGCTACACCCGTCTTCAGTCATTTTTATTTTTTAATTTTTTTTTTTTTTTTGCAGTACTGGGGATTGAACTCAGGGGGCATTCTACCTCCAAGCTATACCCCCAGCCCTATTTTTTATTCTCTATTTTGAAACAGGGAGTGCCTCACTAAGTAGCTGAGGCTGGCGGCAAACCCGGATCCTCCGGTCTCAGCCTCCCAAATGCTGAGATTAAAAGTGTATGACACTACACTCAGCTTATTTTTTTAATTTTGAAACAGAGTCTCACCAAGTTTCTCAGGCTGGCCTTGAACCTGAGATCTTTCTATCTCAGCCTCCTAAGTATTGAGATTTCAGGCATGTGCCACCATGCCTGGCCAGCTCAGTAGATTTTTTACAAATGCATGCACCCATGTAATAACCACACAGTCATGATTCAAACATTCTTAGCAAATCAGAAGACTGCACTGTGTCCCCTCCATATCAACTCCACTCACAAAGATAACACCTCTGATGTATATTGCAGTAGATTAGTTTTGACCTGTTCTTTTTTTTTTTTTTTTTTTTTTTGCAGTGGTGGCGTTGGAACCCAGGGCTTTATGCATGCCAGACAAGTGCTGAACTATTGAGCCACACCCTAGCCCTTGTCCAGTTCTTGAACGCTATTTAAGTGGCCCTATGCAAGCCGGGTAAGGTAATATACACCTGTAATGCTAGTTCTTGGGAGGCTGAGACAGAAGGATTGCAGGTTCAAGGCCAGCCTCAACAACTAGCAAGGCCTAGCAAGGCTGTCTGCAACTTAGTGAAACCCTGTTTCAAAAAAAAAATAGGGCTGGGGGTGCAGCTCAGAAGTAGAATGCCCCTGGGTTCAGTCTCCAGTACCACAAAATAATAAATAAATAAATAAATAAATAAATAAATAAATAAATAAATAAATGGCTTTATGCAATATTTATTTTTCTGCATCTTCCTTCTTTTGCTCAATATTGTGCCTATGATATTTAGCTGTGCTGTTAAGCATAGGATAGTTTATTCTTTTTCATTGTAGCATAACATGCCCTTGTGTGAATATACCACAATTTATCCATTGTAAAGTTCATGATCATTTGGGTTATTTCCTGCTTGTGATCCTGTGAATTGAATAAAGCTGTAATGAATATTTATGCATATGTCTTTTGGTAGACATAACTCATTTCTGTTATGTGTGTCCCCAGAAATGGAGTTGCTGGGTGATTAGCTAATGCATGATTAGCTCGGGAATTGTAGGCTGCTTCTAGTATTCCCACGGGGAAGGTATACTTAAATCAGTATACCTTAAATCAGTATAGGCCAGGCCTGGTCACCTCTGTACCAAAGGCCTGCATCACCAGGGCACAGCTGTGTGCTGTTTTACCATCTCCACCCAATAATCAGGTTTGCCTTGGTTCCAGTGGCTGCTGCAGTTTCCTTTTTCTGGTATTAGTCTTGGCAGTTTCCCATGAGAGAGCAACACCAGTGGGAGCAAAGTAGTAGACTGAATGGCTGCAGATCCAGACTCTTGCCAGGTTCTGTTGTAACCAGGCTGTGTGGCCTTAGACGACTGACCCAGCCTCTCTGGGGTCTGGGCTCCTTTACCTGGAAAAATAAAGAGGAGATTAGATGGTTGCTAAAGTTATTTCCACTTGAGATCCCATGATTCCTAACACATGGTTATACTGGCTGGTCTCTTGTTCCAGGCTGAGGAATGAAATAAGACTTTGCCCTGGAACACATGTGAGTAAAATCCAAGTTGCACTGTAGTTGTGAGGTTTACAAAGTGCTCACTTCGGGTGCTTCCTTAGTCTAGGACAAAAGTGGCGCCAAACCAGGCAGCGCGTGGGCGAGGACCAGTTGTGAAGAATGTGTATTCCGGAACCTTTCTACACTATTAGCATCAGTAAACAGGCGCCTCCCTGCCTGTCCAACAGCGTAGCAGACGTGCTTATATAACCTTGATGCATTTCAAGCATTTGTTATTTGGAGTAAAGAGGCTAACAGCCTACATTTCAGAAACCTCTCAAGTTCCCTGACAGGTAGATATTGTTAAAGGGTTAGGAGAATGTCCCTGTCCTCTCAAGTAAAAACGGCTTGAAAATTCATCAAGGCCAGAGGAGCCGTTGGGGAGGGATGACAGATGGGATGTTTGTGCTTGTTTAAGGAACAGGGATGAGAAATGAGTCTCTTCTGCCTTGTGCTCTGCTCGTCAGCGATGATCACTCTAAATCCAGCACAAAGGAAACAAGAGGCCTTGGGGCCCTGGCAGGGCTCGGGGTTGGAAGAGAGGACCAGGCTGGGTTTGCCTTTCACACTCTGCACACTTCTGACCACCATCCCTCCTTCCGTGCCCTTACACCAACACTCAATATTTCAGCCACTTTATTTTTGATGAGCATGCATTGAGGAGAAAAGAAATGAGGTGTGAGGGAAAACACATGAAAACAAAAAGAACCCAAACAGGAGCATATCCAGGAAATGACAGAGAGTGGCCTTTTAGAAATTTGCTATAAATTTGGTGAGGTTTTACTGTAGAATAAACTTTATACCAGAGGTACCAGGGAATCTTCTTGGTGCCTTGCTACATTATGACCAGTGTGTAAATTTTATTTTAGCTACAGCTGTATAGTGTTAAGTGATGTCCTTTAAGCAGAATGGTCACTAGAGCCCTTCTTACAGCACGGTAGGGCAGCAGCATATATGATTTACCACCAACAAGGAATTGGTAGCAAAAGTACCAGTAAGTGAAAGCCAAAGGCAGATGTGGGGGATCTCTGCCTCATGATTTTACCAGCTGTGCAGTGCAGTGTTCTTATTTTATTTTATTTTGGTACTGGGGATTGAAATCAGGGACATCCTACCTCTGAGCTTCACCCCCAGCCCTTTTTATTTTTCATTTTGAAATGAGGTCTCACTAAATTGCTGAGGCTGGCCTCCATCCTGCGAACCTCCTACCTCAGCCTCCCGTAAGTACTGGGAGTACCACGCCCGGCTCAGTGCACTGCTCTTGAACAGTGATGGGGTACTAGAGAAAGATTTTGTGAGCTTTGCTATTACTAAGGATATTTTGCTGTATGCTGAAAGATCCATCTTTATACTGTACTCGTAAGTGCCTTCTAATTATTGCTGACTTGTTTTGCGCTATTTTGAGTTTTTAATCTCTTGGAGTGTGCTGCTCAAAATCCTTGTGTTCAAAATATGTCACCGAAGCACATGAGCCAGCGTACACACATGCAGCCGCACACAGTAAGAAGGACGGTTTCAGGGCTTTGTTGTTTTTTTTTTTTTTTTATGATTCGATATATAGTAATTGATGGGAAAAGTTGTAAAGCTGATGTTCTGTTATGGCTTGCTGAATAGGTCTTGGTCCATATTTTCAGAAGGTGCTGATATTGATTGCATGACACAGCCCGCACTTTCCAGTGATTCTAATTGGTTTGCTATAACTATGGCAACCCTATGGCCTACATTTTCTGGGATGATCCTGATTTCAAGGACCGATTTAATTGTCTCTATAACTACACAAATAACAGAGCAATTGCCTCAATTTTTAGCTCAGAAAATATGATTGTAATATCTATATTCTATTTCAGCACAGGTCGTACACTCCAAGCGCAAGTGCTCTATCTAGAGAGGGCTCTGGGTTGTGATGAACGACACAGCGGTTAACTTCTCTGACTGCCAAGAGGGGCAGGTTTCTCTCCTCCCTCGGGCCTCCTGTGTTGTGCTTTCTGCTTTAACCTCTCCTCTTCATCCATCCCTTTCTACACGCCAACCCGTGTATCAGGGGCATCAAGTGGTGTGTGAAGGAGTGGCTGAAGAGGGACTTTTGCCTTTGGCAAGTTTTTATTTAAAATTGGGACTGAAAAATCAGAGTAGATAGTGCAAATCTTTTTTTCAACCCAAGATTTCTGCACTTCTCTTTGAGTGATTTGGAAGTCTAGGCAGATTTTTTTTCTTTTCCAGGTGAGGGGGATAATTATGGATAATTAGAACTTTTCTTCTCTCCCTCCTTTGTTTCCTTTCTTCCTTCCTTTTCTCCTCTTCTTCTTCTTCTTCTTCCTCCTCCTCCTCCTCCGTACCTCCCTTCCCCATTCCACTCCTTTTCTTTCCCCCTTCCTGTCCTGTCCTGTCCTGTCCTCTCCTTTCCTTCATTCATTCCAAAGGGTTGATGTGATGGGAGAATAAAAAATTACAGAATGAAGGAGCTGGAAGGTAACAAGGCTTGAGGGTCAAGCTAAGATTTGTGAAGCACCAAGCCACTGATACTCAGTTCTCATTTCTCTATCAAAGGGAACACTGGTTTCTTGGGTGGAAGCTGAAGAAAATATCATGTTGTATTTTTGTTGTTAATATTTAGGTTCCTGTGATGAGGAAAATTCTTTGGTAGGGCTATGTGTGCCCTAGAACCTAGGAAAGGTGACAATACAGCTGGGTCTCAGGAAGAACAGAAGCCTTGATAGAGCCACCTGTTATAAAGATTGCAGCGGCAAGGCTTTCTGGAATCCTAGGCAACTCCAGAAGATTCTGGATCTATGGGGCTTCATTCCAGTGCTTTGTATTTGTAATTTGTGCTCATGCTTATGTAATTATATCATTTAGTTATATATAAATATATGATATATGGTATTGAGGATTGAATCCGGGGACATTTTACTTCTGGGCTATACCTCCAGGCCTTTTTCTTTTTTGTTTTGAAACAGTTTCTCACTAGGTTGCTGAGAATCTTGCTAAGTTGTTGAGTCTGATCTCAAGCCTGAGATCCTCTTGACTCAGCCTCCCAAGTACTAGGATTATAGGTGTGTGCTACCATGTTCCACTGGGGACTAAGCTAGTTCTTTTATGCTGATTCCTTGATAGGCATATATTTCATGACCTCAATGCTTTTTGTAGTTTCCTTTCTTCTTTTTTACCCTTTCTTTTTCCACCTCTTCCCTCACCCCAGTGCTGAGGTTCAAACCTGGAGTCTCATGCATGCTAGGCAAGTGTCCTACTACTGAGCTACATCCCCGGCCTTTCCTTTTCCATTTTTAAAAACCATTTTTGGGCTTTATTGAATGATAAATTCCAGTCATGTTTGGATAACTACAAATTATTTTAACAGCTTTATTGATGCATAATTTGCACACCATACGTTCACCCATTTTAAGTGCACAATTGAGTGAATTTATAGAGTTGTGCAAACAACACTATGATGTAATTTTAGGATATTTGTATCACCCTACCCCCTCCAAAAAAAGAAATCTTGTACCAATTGGAAGTCACTTCAGTCTTACCTCTACCCAGGTTCTCCAAGCTTAGTCTACTTATGTTTTCAATAGACTTGTCTATTTTGCATATTTTATTTAAATTGAAGTATCCAATATATAATCTTTTGTGTCTCTCTTCTTTTATTTGACATAATGTTTCTTGTTGTGGCATTGTGTTGAGGTTCATCTGTATTGTAGCACATGTCAGTACTTCATTCCTTTTTATTTCCTAATATATTCCATCGTCTGAAAATATTGCATTATATTTATCTGTTTAGCAATCAATAGACATTTGAGTTGTTTTGAATTATATTACATATATAATTGTTTTACTCATTTCATTTTTGGCTCGCTACTTGCTAGTGTATAGAAATAGATTTGATTTTTAAAATTTCGATCTTATATTCTGCAACTTTGCTGAACTTAAAAAAAATTTCTAATGTTTATTTTAGTGAATTTTTTGGCATTTTTAAATTTGTAAGGTAATTTTACTTTTCTCGTTCCAATCTGGATGTCTTTTATCCTTCTTACAGTTTCTTTCATTTATCTTTAGTTTTCCATGCTGCTTCCTTGTTCAAACTCAGTATCATAACTTCTCTTTTTTTGCTATCTTTTTGTGTGCTATGAATTTCAAGTTTACATTTGAGAAAGTGATACAGAGATAGAGAAAAGAGAAAAAGAAACTGAATGGCTCAAGCATTAGCTATTACCTTTGTCTAGGCAAAGCTCTTCACTATAGTTCATAGGTAAATGCTGCCTATGGTTAGATGACAATTACTAATACTGTCCGTGGAAGGAAAGTATTAACACATCCTCAGGACACATCACCAAGAAATATATTTGGTTGAAAGAACACATTTAATATTTTAAAAAGGTAGCCACGCATGGTAGCGCATGCTTGTAATCCCAGCATTTGGAAGGCTGAGACCAGAGGATCCGGGTTCGCGGCCAGCTTCAGCTATATAGTGAGGCATTATGCAACTTAGTGAGACGCTGTTTCAAAATAAGAATAAAAAATAGGGCTGGGGGTATAGCTCGAAGGCAGAATGCCCCTGGGTTCAATTCCCAATACTGCAAGAAAAAAAATTTTTTTTTAAAGAAAGTGAATATATTCAATATAATAAATGTTATTTAATATCTCTACTTACTCTGACCCTTTCTTTCTTTTGGTGAGCATTTATTGAGCATCTGTTGTATACAGGACCTCCAGTATGTACTATGTATGGCAAATAAATGAGTATGTGTTTGTGGAGGAGGAAGTCCTAAAGAAATGAAAAACAATCCCTGGGAATTTCAGTTGCCTATAGAAGAAAGATGTAAACATATTATGTCACTTGAACACAAATGAAAAGTTGTATTTCATCTCAAAGGTGAAAAATAATAATTTTGATGCTGAAAATAATAAATAAATTTTTTTGTGGAAAAAACACAATGATGAGAAGTAATAAATTTTCTACTATTGACAAGGAATATAGAGATGAAAAAGACATAACTTCTGCCCTAAAGATTCTTATAGTGCTAGATCAGCACATAATTGAAACTCAGAAATGTTACTGACCTGTTGTGGATTCCTTTGGCTTAAGAGGATGCCCTGGTATATTGAGGCCCACTGCTTTTAATGTAGAAAAGGACCAACTGAAAAACAGTATCATCATTTACTCAATTTCCTTCCTTCTCTGTCTCCCTCTTCCTTGCCCCCTCCCTCCCTCTCTTTTCATCCATGCTTGGGATTGAATCCAGGGCCTGTGCATGCTACCTTACTCCTTCAGCCCCATTCACCTAATATATTTAAGAGACTATTTCTGCCTCTGAAAGTCATATGGGTAAACTTATGTGTCTCAGAGTGTTTAGCAAAAATAATTAAATATGTGCCTGGATGGCCAAAAATTATGTAGGTCTAGTAGTATTGAACTAGAAACCTTCCACAATAAATCATCTCAACTTAATCTGATACAGATTTAGTTCCTCCACTAATTAGTGCCATCTTTGGTAATCACTTAACTCAGTTCTTGGCCTAACCCTGTTATGGTCTAACGTATGCTGGTGAAGTAGAAGGAGCCATAAATGCGGGAAGTGAATGCTTGGAGCAAACGAGTGATTTGAAAACCACAGCATTAAAAATTGACTTTACAGAAATAAATAAAACAAATATCTTGCATAGTTCATGAGATAGGGACATAGGCCAAATGCAGTTTTTTATTTTTTCTTTAATGACTAAGACTAAAATAACGAAATACTAAATTCTGCGTCAGGGATTTGTATGGAGGAATCTAGGAACGGCTTCATTAGGGGAATGCATATCATTCGTCCAACTATGAGTTCTGTGCAGAGAGCGATCCTGTCTTTTAACTAACTAGCTTAAATTTCTAGAATAATGTCTTCAAAGCATTCTGGCTGTATGAGTGAACTTCTTTGAAAGTTGACCCGTTAGAAGCTTTCTGGGCCGTCAAGACCACAACTCCCAGAATGCCCTGTTCCCAGTGAGCTACTGGGAGTAAGGCGAGAACGCCCAAGCACCCCTCGAGTCAGACGGAGACTACAATTCCCAGTACACTCGGGGCTTTGGACGCCTTGTCAAATACCACCTGTTGCCATAGCATCCGGGTCCGAGCCAACCAATCAGAAATTTCTTGCTGAGGGGAGGCGGGCCTTTCGCGTCTCCGACCAATCCGAGCTGTGCTTGTTACGACACGTGACCGGAGGAGGCGGGCGCTCGGGACCGGCGCCTTCTCCTTGCTTCTCGGGGTCGTGGCCTTGCTCCCGCTGGGCGTGGGAAGTGTCCCTGCTTCTCCACGCGCGCGTGTGCGCGGGGCCCCTGAAGTGCTCGTGAGTCCGCGCTAGGCTCCTGTGAGGGCAGAAGCAGGAGCTATGGGCGGAACCGCCAGCACCCGCAGGGTCACCTTCGAGGCGGACGAGAATGAGAACATCACGGTGGTGAAGGGCATCCGGGTGAGTTTAGTGGGCGGGCGGAGGGCCAGCACTCGAACTTGGACCCCGACGTTCTGAGGTTCCCGGAACCCGCTCTGCTGGGTTTCTCCCGTCCCGGCCCTGGTGTTGTCCCGCCAGAAACCTGAGTCTTGAGGAAGAAACCCGTAGTTCCAAGACTTGGGACATTCATTCAGAGATAGTTCCTGGTTGTGTGCAAAGTGCACTGAGCTGGGGCAGGTGGGGGACCCCAGGTTGAATTGGACCGTCCAGGGGCTCACAGCCTAGTCTTACCTGTACTGTTGTCTAGTTGAAAAACTTTATTTGAAACCCCTGCCTCACTGTGCCTGTCTATGGAATGGGTCTTGTCTTAATCCTGTGTTCAAGACCGCTGCTTTTCCACGTCCAAATCATCTCGCATGGCGAATTGGCATTTTAATGATCGCCTTTGTTTGCTTTCTGTTATTTAATGCTCTCCTTCTGACAGCACGCCTTCCCTAGCACACACACATACACACACCCACACACTTTTCTGGCCTGCCTGGGTGGCTTCTGGCTTCTCCCTCCCTTTCACCTGATATCTCCTTTTTCCCAGGCGCCTCTTCTGTGGCCTGCTGCCCCTAAGTTTTGGACTAGTCCCAGTTCCTTCCGGCCTACTGTCTGCCAGCCTGAGATAGGTTTGAAATACTTCAGGCGAATAGAAAAGTAATACAGTCAGTTCTGACCAAGACGTAGAGCATTTTTTTTTTTTTTTAATGCCCTCTGCATGTACTTGATACATAAACTGAAAACTTGATTTTTCTCTAGGGTGTCAGTATACCAGCATTAACTTCATTAACACACTCTTCGCTGCACCTGAATTTGGAACTTCACATTTTTGGAAGTATGATGCCTGAATCTAGTAATTAAAGCACTTTTGACTTAAGAAAAGTTTTATAGTACTTTATATTTTTCTTTCTCTGTTATTATATAACCAGCATTAATAAACTAAATGTGTAAAGTATTTTTGCCAGTTGTTACTAGGAAATAAAACTTTTAAAATATTTAAAGTGTTTGAAAACTTTGCCCTCTGGAACTGTTACCTTGAGAAGAATTTATTAAAGTTTTTTTTATAGAAACTCAGACTGTTGAGCTGTTTTTGGTCTATGACCAGTATTTATTTATATGTTAATGAATAATAGCACTACATCTTGTAATAAAGTACCCAGGGCTGCATTCTATGAGATTTCATGATTTAGTTGATAATTTTTTGAGTAAAATAAAACTTAGTATAAACTTTCAGTTTTATGTAGAAATTTAAAATAAATCTTACCTTTTGGTCTTGGATATTCCATGCTGGAGGTTGAAAAATACTTAAAAGAAAAAACAAAAGTAAGTTTCAGGTGCAAAGATGTTGGTTAGAAAAAAGCATAAATCCATGTCCTGATGCTCTGTTACGGTGATGATAGCAAAAAGAATTGAAAGAGAATTTGGCCACAACAGAGATTCATGTCAGATGTTAGGTTAGGTTGAATAGGATGAGCATAACAGTAGGGAGATGTATCCAATTACAGTGGTAAGATTGTTTAAAAATCCTTTTTAAAGATTGTATATATTTTGAAGTAAATTGTATCCTTAGGCCATACAATTTGACAGAAGCTTTTTAAATTTTTTTCTTTCTCACTTAATACATTTTATCTAGTTGTTACAATTCAAGCACACACTTAGCTTGTTTTGACCTCTGTTCTTTTCTTTAGAGTATGCCCTTCACCTGGAATGCCCTTGCACTCTTCTCCATTGCTTTCAAATCCTTCTTTTTCAAGGATGCAACCTCCCTGAACTTCAGTTTCTCATCTACAAAATGATGGAACTAAGTACATCTCTTAGATTTCTAATCTTTTCCAGTTCTGAAATTCGTGAGCCTAGGAGCATTTCTTGTAGCCATACTCAGCCACTCGTAGTTTCCTTGAAAAAATGGCATGCTATTGGAGTTGTTGAGTGCTCAGGTCATTCTAGTTTCTTTGAGGTCATAGTCAAAAGAGCATGAACTTGAAATTAAATAGACCTTGTTTTAAATATTAGGTATTAGTTTGTGGCCTTGGGCAAGTCACTTCTCTGAGGTTATATCCTTATCTGTAGAGGGGACTATCATCACTTTGCTTTATGGGATGGGGTAAGATGAGGTAAAGTATGTAAACTATTTGATGTATTATAGATTTTTAATTAAATGTAGTCACTGTAGTGTTCTTTCACATCTAAAATTCTAAGATTGAAAACATTGTGTAGTGTAGAAAGAGGATATGCTTTGGAACCAAACAGACCTATGTTTGAGTTCTAGCTCTACCTCTCAGTAGCTCTAGCTTTGCATAAGTCATTTTTTATTGTGTTTTTTAAATGTATCTAGATAAGGTAGCCTGCAAGTGAGAATTTGATGATTATGTATGGAAATATTTAGCACAGTGGTATTTTGAGAGTGTTTGCACTTAATAAGCAATAGCTGTTGTTAATGCTTTTCAAAAGAATGGATGCATAAATTTATTTGACCTTAAAATACTTAAGAGTAAGAGTGCGTGCTTCCTCAAGCATACCTAGTGAGGTCAGGGCTGTGAGATGGGAATCCTGGGTTCTGTCCCATTCGTTGCCTGTATTTTTGTCTAGATCTTCTGTAGATCTCTTTTTGTAGATCTTCACATTTATCTTGGCTTGAAACATTTATCTTGTTTCCTTTACAGTCATGGCAAACAACATTGTTAGTGTGTAATCAGGCATTGTCTTTAGCTTAGTTGGTTAAAACATGAAACATATGAGGCCCAAACTTCAGTTTTGAATTGCAGATGGGTTAATTCAACTTGGCTGAAGAAAACTTTCCAATAGCCAGTGTGGTGGCACATTCTTGTAATTCCAGTACTTATGAGGCTGAGGCAGGATTGCAGGTTTGAGGCTAGCTTCAGTAATTTAGGGAGACCCTTAGCAACATAACGAGATCCTGTTTCAAAATAAAAAAGAGGGCTCTGAGGTAGCTCAGAGGTAGAATGCTCCTGGGTTCAAACCCCACTCCTCAAACAAAACAGCAACAAAAAACAAAACAAAAAACTTTTCAGCTGGGTGCAGTGGCGCATGCTTGTAATCCTAGTACTTAGGAGGCTGAGCCTGGAGGATCCGGGTTGGTGGTCAGCGTCAGCTACTTAGTGAGGCCCTCTGCAACTTAGTGAGACCCTGTTTCAAAATAAAGGATAAAAAATAGGACTGGGAGGTATAGCTCAGAGGTAGAATGCTCCTAGGTTCCATCTCAAGTACTGCAAAAAAAGAAAAAAATTCCAACTTTGATCAGTTTTCTGACATTTAGTTCATCTGTTATAAGAAACATGAGTGTATGTATTCAACTGTCAGTCTTAAGTATAGTAATTTCATCTTTATCTTAATATAGAATAACATTTAGTGAGCAACATAAGACTTTCAGTAACTAAGCTGAGTTTATTAATAGATCATGTTTTTTTCATGTTTTTCTTGCTGAGGTTCTTAACTAGCAATTAAAGAACCTATTTACAATTATAAGTTTAAAATTTCTCACCTATCCAGTGTTATTTTCCTGATATTTATAGGATCTTGTTTTTTCTTTTATCCTTAGCAATTGTTAGCTTCCCCCCCCCTTTTCCATAAATAACTTGTATTCGTATACCTTTTCAACTTTGAATCTGCAACTACTCATATGGGTTGGATGAAAGCTAGCCCTCTTGCCGTGCCCTCCTCTCCATGTCTAAAATAAGTTTCTAGTGATAGAAATACCAAGCATTTTTATTACTCATACTACATGTGCTTAATAGGATTTTTGTGACCACCTGCAGTGCCCACTTAGAAAGTATGCTTACAACCCAATCTTTCACAAGTTATCTGAAACATCAAAGTTGTGAGTGAACTCTTCTGGAGCAAATGTCAACTTCAATGAGTATCAGTTTCAAAGTAATACTTATCATGGTTTCCAGGCATAAATGAATCTCTGCCACCGGCCTTGAAGTTCAAGCTGAACCTCACAGGAGTCAGTTATGGAAGTGTGGATACTTACATGGAACACATCTTATGCTTTGGAAAATATTGGCAGTTGAGAGCCCCTAAATGAAGAGATTATTTAATGTGGGGTGTTGCAGAAGTTTCTGGAGAGAGCGTGTTACCAGATACTATATAGATTCATTCGCTAAGCCATTGGGAGTGTTGAATGACATGTAAATAATTCAGTTAGTTAGTAGATGACCGGTCCTTTTTAACTGTAAATTTTGTGAATCTCTTGGGCAAGGTACCTTCTTGAGCTTTCTAATATTTAATAAAGACAGAAGTTTGAAGTTTCTTCTGATGACAAACACAAGTGATAAATTACAAACACAAGCTACGAATGACCTATATTACAGGTATTTGTGTATGTGTGGTATTCCCCATTGCACCCTATTCCCTGAAGTATTTGGGAGTAATTTCTCCCAAATCCTGGCAGATTTTGGAGCCTGTTAAGGTAGTTGAAAAGCATACCAAATCTCACAGGAAATGTCCTATGCTCTATGGAAGTAAGATCAAGAAAGAAAAATGGATCTGACTCCTTTAATCAGTTTGATGAAACACATCTGGAAGAAGATAAGAAAAACCATAATAGGATGAAGTGAGGGTCTGATTTGTTTTTGATTCACGTGGTTCTTGATGAGTTTATAAGAGAAGGACAATTTAAGAGTTTTCCTCTTCCTTTTACTTGGTTCCTTGGGAGTAGAATGCTCATCCAGTCTCCTATCTTGGTTCCTTGGGAGTAGAATGTCCTCATCCAGTCTCCTATCTTGGAGAAAATACAGGATTCCAGATCAGTGGATAGTATATTTCTGTTAATTTTGGAAAGACCAAACAAGGTAGGTGGGAGGACTAGAAGATGACAGACATCTGCTTCTGGAGTGCACTGGTGTGGTGAGTAGTATCCATTGCAACTTGGCAAGCTCCACTTGCTAAAAACTTGTCTTTAGGAACAGTGGAGAATTGGATGGATAGGCAGGATTTGTTGATTGAATGTCAGCAGGCCTGATTCTCTTGATTTTTCCTTAAGTTAGAAGCATAGTTCTTTTAGTTCATAGATCACTGTGTCTGTAAGCTATGAGCTCTGCCCAGAAAGATGCAGTAAGCAGACAGTTTTCCATAGTTGAGGAAATAATCCATGGATGAATTGGGTCCTTTGACCTGTGAGGATAATTCTTATCATTAATATGTGTGTGGGACTTATTTTGCCATTCTTTGATGCAAATAATTTCTATAAATTGCACTTGATATTCTCCTTAATGGAAATTTCAGACAGAGATGGCTGGAAAGCAGGTGTAGTAGGTATAGATTAGCAAAGAGGAAAAGCCTTTTTAAAAGAAGCACCCTGTTTAAGGAAAGACATTTCCTGAAGAAGTTACTTCTTACAGATGCTGCCTGTTTTTGCAGAAGCTTTTGTTGTGCCTTTGATCCTGCTTTTGGGTCAGTTTTTATCATGTAGAAGAAAGAGTTCTATAGCTACAGATTGTGTATAACCCTGGCCAGCATCTCTAACTCTTGCCAAGTGCCTCACAAGTGGGTACTCCTGTTCCCAGAGGAAGTTAGATGAATGTACAGGTCTGAATTTACTACTGCAACTGGAAGGTTATCTTGCAGAGCACAAACTTTAGACACAAATATGATACAGCAAAACTGTTGACTGAGCCGGGCGTGGTGGCGCACGCTTGTAATCCCAGCATTTGGGAGGCTGAGACTGGAGGATCCGGGTTCGCGGCCAGCCTCAGCTACCTAGTGAGGCACTCTGCAACTTAGTGAGACTCGGTTTCAAAATAAAGAATAAAAAATAGGGCTGGGGGTACAGCTCGGAGGTAGAATGCCCCTGAGTTCAATCCCCAGTACCACAAAAAAAACAACAACAACAACAAAAAAAAACCCACAAAAACAAAAAAACTGTTGACTGGATTGACATAGGCTGGGACAGACTGGGGACAGGGTAATGTTTCTTGAAGTCAAAGTCTCAACTGTAGACTGTCATTGGTGTTCCTCCCAGTGGCCTAAGGATATAATTTGGGAACAATTGTAACAACAGAAGAAGGTTGACTCTCAGTAGGGAAATCTACAATATGTTTATCATCCCTGCAACATATGATCATGTGTTCCTTTGGGTGACATGCTTTTAAATTAATTGAAATACATGTAACCAAAGACTGCATTGGGAAGTGTTTTGATTGATGTTAAAATTTGACATTAAGTAGCAAATCTTGAGGCATCAGAGAAACCACAAAAAGAAATGAAAAGTTAACAAGAAACAGTGATTAGGTTGAAAGAGACATTTCACTTTTACTACTCAAAGGGTATAGAGATAAATGAGCAGCTTATATATGTATACCAGGAATTATGCAGCTGCTACTGGTAATAGCTGTAGGCTTAGTCTTTATGCTCCCTGTAAAAAAGGAGCTCAGTACAAGCTCAGGCCCAGTCAGTGAGAATGAACCAAGAAGAAATCAAAATCAAAGTCCCCATGGCTAGAGCTGTATGAGTAGTACAGAATATTCACATATAGCCGGGAGTGGTGGCACAAGCCTGTAATCCCAATACTTAGGAGACTGAGACGGAAGGATTGCATGTTCGCAGCCAGCCTCAGCACCTCTGCAATTTAGACCCTGTTTCAAAATAAAAAATAAAATAGGGCTGGGGGTGTAGTTCAGAGGTAGAACACTCCTAGTTGAATCCCCAGTTCCGCCCCCTTCCCCAAGAAAATCCACGTAGCCAATTATAGTTTATGCTGCATAGACTGTAGTCTTCCCCATAGCCCCCGGTAGCAAATATTTTCACTCGTTTGATGATGGAAGTGAGATGCATTGAGGCGGCCTCTCCAGGGTTAGATAGTTAAGGTGGCTGTGCTTTTTCATCTATTCAGGACCAGCTTTTTATATTTTTATTTTTTATACTATGTGAAGGGATATTTTCAAGGCTACTTAAGGGATTGAAAGGACTTTTTATGGTGGCCATAGATAGTAGTCAGTTATGAATTTTTATGAGAAATAGATGTAATGGTATTTAGAAGGTGGCCTGTTTCCGGTAGAGGAAGGTTTATAGCCAGCACTTGAATTTTTAGCAAACATTCATTTTTTGATTAGGTGGGATATATTTTTAGTGTAGTAGTTCTTTGATTTTTGGCTAAAATATAAAAATATAAGTTAAACTATAAAATATAATTACATACATAAGATTTAAGTTGAATTAGCTCTATACATGTGTTATACTGGATATATAATAGTGTATTATATATTGTGTATTGTTATAGTAATGCATAGTGCATATGATATATAATGTTATATGTAGTGTTATATATAGTGTATTGTAACATTAATGTACATTATATACAATATGTAGTATATACAAATTAAATGAGCTGCTTATATATCACTATATATCACTTCAAATAGCTCTAGGATTCTAAAAAGCTCATTCTGTTTCTTTAAGAGAAAGCGATCAGCCGGGCGTGGTGGCGCATGCTTGTAATCCCAGCATTTGGGAGGCTGAGACTGGAGGATCTGGTTTCGTGGCCAGCCTCAGCTACCTAGTGAGGCACTCTGCAACTTAGTGAGACACTGTTTCAAAATAAAGAATAAAACAATCGGGCTGGGCTCAAAGATAGAATGCCCCTGAGTTCAATCCCTAGTACCTAGTGCATGGGATTGAAAGAGTGTGTTTTTAAATAGAACATAGGACTAGAAGTTGGGGGTTACTGCTTCTGGTCTTGATGTTACTGATAACTGAGTATTATTCATGGTCTTTTTCTCACCTGGAAATTGAGGGGATTGGAGTCAGTCTTACCAGGTTTTTTCTAAGCTATATCAACTTTACAGATAAGTTCAGTAACATTCCTGGTGGCTACTGTCAGTAAAGATGCAGCTGGCTGTGGCATCCTTAAATAGAAAGTATTCATCAACACTTATACTTGTCTTCTAAGAAAGGAGTCATTTTTTTCTTCAAAGAGCACAACTGAGACAGTCTTTCCCTTTGACATCTCACCTCCATTCTGATTTGGGCCCTGAAGTAAAAGAAGTTACCTGTTCAGGTATAGATTGTTCTGCTCACTGATATATCTCAAGGGCCTTAGTACCTGGTATAGTAAACCTTTGTAGACTGAATGACTTGTTAGCATGTAGGAGCTCACAGTCTCATAGAAAGGCAGGGGAATATGGAAGGGTGAATGCTTGTTCTTTCATTGGAGTGCCGTATTCAATGTTTGTGTAAGGAAGGACAGCTTTGGGTAGGCAGGGTGGGAATGGAATGGGGAACTGGTTTGGTCAGTGAAGGCTTTGGGATGTATGATGTGGATCTTGAAAGGTGACTCCTTCCTACAGGGTCAGGACAGAAGGCAATGATAGCAAAGAAAGGTCAATAAACAATAGCCAGGTGGGTGTAGAACAGGTGTGAAGTATTGAGGGAGAAACTGGAAGTTGGTTGGAGAGATCAGCTACCACCATAAGATGAAATCTTAAATGCCATTAAAAGAGAATTTGGAGTGGGTGTGGTGATGTATGCCTGTAATCTCCACTACTTGGGAGGCTGAGACCAGAGGATTGTATGTCTTAGGCCAGCTTCCAGCTTGGGCAATTTAGCAAGATCCTGTCTCAGAGTAAAATAATAATAAAGGACTGGGGTTGTAGTTCAGTGGTAGAGAGCTTGCCTAGCATGCATGAAGCCCTGGGTTCAATCTCCAGTACTGCAACAAGGGGAAATGAAAAGACTTTTGTCCACAGAAGGTAGCAATTGAAGAGTTTGCTACAGGAAGTTACCATAATCAGATTTGCATTTTGGGAGGATTATTGATGGGAATATAAATTACGGCAGGAGAAATGAGATGGGAGAAGAGATGATGAATTCATGAACTATTTAGGGGTTGAGGAAGTCATGGTGGAGAAGATGAGGGAGAAGTACCAGTTGAGTACAAGTCCTGTGTTCTTATTAGGAAGCTGTGTGTGTGTGTGTGTGTGTGTGTGTGTGTGTGTGTGTGTGTGTGGTGTCATTAACAAGGTGAGGAGGAAAGGGGGAGGAAGAAGAGGTTTTGCAAACATGAGTTCAGTTTTGGACATGTTGGATGTGAAGTGCCTCTGGTCTGTCCAAGGGAAGGTGTCCATTATGCAATTCAGTGGCTAGGCCTGGCTTTTTGGATACTGGTCTTGGGCTGGAGATAATGGATTTAGAATTCATTAATTTATCATCAGCAGTTAAAAATCAAGGGTTTGGATGAGAGTATCAAGAGCACATGAGATATCAAGAGAATAGGGCAAAGAACAAGATATGAGGCCCCGTAGCATTTAAGGATAGGCAGCAGAGAGGAAGCCCACGAAAGAAGGAAGACAAGGCCAGAGTCCTTGGAGACCGAGCCTGGTGGGATGTCAGAAGAGCCAAGGGATGGCTCTCCAGAACAGGGTAGGGACCCAAGGTGTTAGCTGCTAAAGGGAAGCCTTATGAATATAATGTTTTATAAATATAACATATATTCACTTATGTAAATATGAATATAAACGATCATGTATTTGCCTACTTGTGACTTTTACCAGATACTTTCACTGCTGTGCTGGAGATAACAGCTAGATAGTGGTGTGGTGAGTTGAAGAAGTGGAAGTTGAAAGAAGGTCACCCAATTACTTGACCTGGAAACCCTGAGGTCCTTCTCTTTATTCCCACATTTAGTCAGACCCAGTTGGATAGTGAAGAGGGATATTTGACTGTGACCTTGACTCAGGCTTTCTAAATTCCTGGGTTTGAAGTCTGGCTCCACCAGTGATAAATTGTATGGTCTAGGGCTAGGTATTTAATCCGGCTATGCTTGAGTTTCCTCACCTGTAAAAGAGAGATAGTACAAGTATTTATATCATAGGTTTTTAAGGATTAAAACCTTAATCCTGGCACATAGCACTCAGTGTTAGCTATTTTGGATCTTAAATCATTTTTGAATATGTTTTCTTTTAGAGTAGTGTAACAGCTTTCCCTCCCCTAATTTCTTAATTATGGGATAATTCACATGTCATGAGAGTTACTCATCTTAAATATATATATATATATGTAAATCAATACCTTATAATAAATTTACTGCCTTATAAAATATTACTATAATCCAATTTTAGAACATTTTTATCACCCCAGTAAGATGTCTTGTGCCCATTTACAGTTAATCCCTAATTCCACCTGAGCCCTGGATAACTTATTATCAATTCTCTACCTATTGAGTTCCCTTTTCTGGGCATTTCATATACATAGAACTGTATAATATGAGGCCCTTTGTGTTTGCCTTCTTCTACTTAGCTCAGTGATTTTTAGGTCCATCCATATTGTAGCTCATAGCGGAATTTCATCCTTCTTTATTACTGAACTATATTCTGTTGTGTAGATATGCAGTGTTTTGTTTATCCATTCACCAGTAAATAGATTTGTTTCCACTCTTGCTTTTATGAATAATTTGCTATGAGCATTCTTGTGTAAGTTTTTGTGTGGACATATGCTTAATAGCATCTTAATTGGTCCTTCTTCTGTTCTTATCTCTTTCCAATCTGTTCTCTACACTGTACCAAAGTCATTTTCCTGAAATGTAAATCGAATCATGTCATTGCTCTGTTTCAAATCCTTCGGTGGTGCCCTGTTGCCTCTGGGCTCAGTTCAAACTCTGAAGAGTTCACTAAGAGTTTTTAAATCTGAACTCTCCATCTTCCCTCTGCATCTTCTGTTTTGCTGTGCCCCTGCTTCAGTTTCCTGCTTCAGCCATTCTTTTATTCATCCATTCATGTCATGTCATTCATTCATTTATTTAAAATTATTCTATTAACCTGGCTTATTGAGTCTGGGGAAACAGTGACAGGACAGCCAAATCCTTACTTCCATGGAGCTTTCTCTCTACTGTGAAAGGCAGACAGTAAACAAGAAGCATCATACGGTGGTAAGTACATTTAAGAAAACAAAAAAGGCTGGCACAGGCAGTAAACAAGAAGCATCATTTCGTGGTAAGTATTATCAAGAAAATAAAGGATGACGCGCATGATGAATAACTTTCCTCTTGTGGGGCTGGTGACTCAGCTCTCCAGGCCTGAGTGCTCCTCAGAGTCCTTATCCTAGTGCCAGCTGCCTACTTGGTGTCTCCATTTGGATGTCTAATGGTAGCAAACTCTGTTTCTCATGTATACTTAATGAGTGTCCTTCATCCTGGAACCTTCTCTTCCTAACATTTAGCCTCTGTTTGTTCTTTTTTGTTGTCCTTTCTTTCTCTTTTTAAAACTAACACATGTGAATTGAACATATTAATGGCATTCAGTGCGATATTTCATACATGTGTACAGTGTGCATTGGTCATATCTATCCTCATTCCCCAACCCAGCACACCCCCCCTTCAGTCCCTAGTCATCACTATTCTACCTTCAGTTTGGCTTTCTTACCCTTTGCTCCAGTTCCATCCCCACAGCTTAGCTAGTGTGCTTCCCTGTATGCTTTCTGTGTTACAGGTTGGAGGACATGAGCTGCACCGTCACATTATAATTAAATGCTTGACTGTTGTCTGTTTATTCCACTTCACTTTAAGCAACTCGATGACTTTGAAGTCTCCAAGTCTAGTCTAGTTCCTGGCACATAGTGAATGCCTAGTAAAATCTGTCGAAAGAGCCATTGCCTGTCGTTAGCCTTGAACAAGAGGGAGGGAGAGAAGAAAGAAGGAACAGTTTTCTTGGGGACTGGTGGGAAGGAAGGTGCTAAGGCCTGTTAGTGCATAAGTAAAGTTGTAGAATTAGGGCAGAAAAGTTGGAGAAGTTCTAATGCTTTATATTTTCTCCAAGACTACAGTTTAGTGCACAGCATAAAACAAAGAGGAAAGTTATTTATCACCTGCAATTGGCAGTACATTAGAAAAAATACAGGCGTTGTGCAGTGGGGTGCATCTTGGAATTTTAAAGCTGTTCTCACTTGCTTCTGGTTTTTAGCTCTTGGAGTTAGCTAATTTCTTTAGGCCATTCGTTTTACATATTGACATGGATGGATGACTAAAGTGCTTGGGTGTTCTTGCGCTGTTTTTCTTTCTTCTTCTTTTGTCATTGATTTCACTTTGCTGTTGCTTTTTCAGCTGTCAGAAAATGTGATTGATCGAATGAAGGAATCCTCTCCATCTGGTTTGAAGTCTCAGCGGTATTCTGGTATTTATGGTGCCTCAGGTATTGTAACATTTTAATTTTAGGGTTTTTAACTGAAAAATTGTAAGTGAAAAAGTTTACTCAGTAGTCAAGTTCAGCTGCCCGCTGACTTTTGTTATTTGAATGTTCAGCTTTTTATAGGAAATGTTAGAAATCAGTATCCAGATTTCTTTTTAAAAAATTTGGCATTAAGAATAAACTACTTTCAAACAGTCTTTGGAAATTTGTTTTCTTATCTAATGCCTGACCCCTCTATTAGGCTTAGGAAAGTTACTTCATATCTTTTTGTATAAAATGAATTACTAATAGGGATATTGGAGATTTAGGAGGAAATGTTTATAAAAAACATTTTACCTAGAAAATATTCACTTACTGTTTCCAAATTATTAAAAATATCAAATGATTTCATTTTCTAATAAATTCCTTTTAAGTTTATAAAATATTTACTGGATCACAGTCTTAGTTATTAATGAAAATGTTGTGTTAAATCCACAGAGAATTAGCCTCATTTTATCTGTAAGTCTTGTTGGATAAGAAAGAGATAAGAGACTATTTCCCTTCCCTTCCTTCTCTCTAACCCACACATATGTTCTTCCAACAAATATTTACTGAGTACCTGCTCTCCTGCTATGTGTCCAATACTGTTGATTTTTGTTTCTGTTTTTTCAGTGGTTGGGATGGAAAATGGGGCCTCACACATGCTAGGCAAGCACTCTACCACTGAGCTACATATGTACCCTAGCCCTTAGCACTGTTCTTGATACTGCCCAAGTGATGGATAGACATGCTGTTTATTGTGAAATGACAATAGAAAAAAAATCGGGATGGTTAATTTTGGACTAAATGAGACTTTTCTGTATTTATTTGTAAATCTGGCTGTAGATTGTGAAGTTGAGAAAGATGCTTCCCACATGCTATGTACTTGGGGTAGTTGTGACTTTCTTACTGATCATTAAGTAGAAAAACACGATTAGAGTTGCAGGTACCAGGATGAATAAAAAATAGTTCTGACCCTTTCAAAGCTGCTTCTTTAGTGGCAGAATTGAGAATGCTTTTAGGCTCCACTCCTTAGAAAGTGAGCATGTATTCAGCTTAATGTGTCCCCCAAAATGTTTTTATTGTTACCTGGACTTGCTTTTCTCCATCTTTCCCAGAAAAAAACACAGGTGGTCAGTCCCGAGACTAAGGATTCATTCTTGTTTCCTTTTTTTCTTACTTCATATACCAGGCCATTGTTTCGTCTTGTTAATTCCAGCTCTGCAGTAAGTTTGAATACATCCTTTTGGGTCCATCTCTGTTGTCTTCACCAGAAGATAAGCTCCTGGGCCTCTGAGCCTTGCCAGTTCACATCTGAATTCCCAGCTTTTAGCATGGTACTTGCTTCTTAGTGAGTGTATATTATTGTTTGTTGAATTGATTTAGGACAAATCTCATTATCCATTTAAAAATAACTATTTTTGATCATTCTGAAATACAAATCTACAAATTAAATTTCAGTAACACTTATTGAGTGTTTACTTTGCAAATAATCTTTTTGAACTATTTTGAGAGGGCAAATTAGAAAAAAAAGGTCTGTCCTTTCAAAGAGTTTAGAGATTTTGGGTAGATAGAACTAAGTATATAATAAGACTGTAAGGAAGATAGAACATGAGAGAAATCTAGAAGATAATGAAATTATGTAATATAAAGAATTTGATTTAAGAATAAATATTTATATGTGAGGATTCTAAAAATTGGGATTTATTCTAAAATAATTTGCTTTAAGTAGATATTTTTTTCTGCCTTCTGTGTGAAGAAGATAGGTTGTGATGATGAAGAAATAACAGTAGATAGCACAAATAATGTTTATTGTATGGTAGATGTTCTGCTAAATCCTTTACATAGCTCTTAATCTTATTTCGTTCTTATACTCCTATGAGAAGGGAACTGTTATTAACCCATTTCATATGGAGGAAACTGAAACTTGAGGTGATTATTTTGTGCAGAGTCATGCAGCTCTGAGCAACAGAAGTGAGACCGGTTCATGTCCATGTGGCTCTGGAGCAAATGCTGCTAACCACTTTGCTGTGTTATGAACTGAATGACATCTTGCTGCATTTGTGGAAAGCATGTGACAGAAACTGGTCAGAAGAAAGGGGTCGCCCTATAGTGGCGTTCAGCTTGCTCTTAGGAAAGAAGCTCCTGTCTCTAAATGCTTGTTGGTTTTTCCAGCCTTTTCCCACATTAGTGAGGTGAGAAAAACATTTTTTTTTTCTTTTCCCCCCCTTTTTTTTTTTTTTAATTTATCTTAAACTGATGCTTCGAGAGAGTAGACGTGGGTTTGCAGACTTCTGCGATCCCTCATGGGTACGTATGGTCTGCAGGGGAGGACACTGATGGCATGAGAAGCTCTTACTTTGTGGAGGGATCCATCCTGCTCCGTTCCAGGGGTGACAGGATGGGTGAACTCTGCTCCATGCCTGGTTGTGGCCAGCTGGGCACTGAAAGCTTTTAGAGTATCACCTTAGAATTTGGTGTTCAGGTTGAAACTATAAATAGGAGCCACTAATCACCTGGGACTATTAAGATTTACATTAAAATTAATTAAATTGAAATAAAAAATGTTAGTTTCTTAGTTGCACTGGCTGCATTTTATGCTCAGTAACCATGTGTGGCTGGTTATTACCATATTGGACGACACAAGTATAGAGCATTTCTGTCATTGCAGAAAGCTCTGCTGCATACCTCTAGTCTGGAATGCATTGCGATTGGTGTTGCAAGCTTCATCAGATGGTTTTAATAATGTAACAGAGGTTATGGAGCTAGATGTCCTGTGTGTTTTTTGTGTCTGTGAATCTTATTTCTGTTTCTTCCACATCCCTATGCCTAGGACTATCAGTAATGGAAAATCTGGGAACATTTCCCTAAGGTATAGTCTTTTTACCTCAGTCTTTGCTCAGCTTCCCAGCCTCTGTTACGTGTATGCTAGAGGTACTGGTTCCTTAGATTTGGAGTAGCTGGATCACTTGGGTAGCCCCATGTGTCCGCAAATGCAAATACTTTTTTTCTATCTGCACCATGATAAGAAAAGGACTCACCAAGGCTAATAGAACAAGCTCTTTGAGTATGTATATGATTTCCCTCACCTATTCCAACCTAAGCCAAGAAAAGAACTACGATTGACATGCTGTTTTGAAATGATCTTGCCTTTGGGTTAAGCATGCAATTAGACCATGATTGTGTAAATTAACAACGATTTATTCTTTTTAGAATTAAAAAAAATATGTTGATAAAAGTAGAAAACTTCTGAGTTTGTCTCATTTGGAGGTTTTAGTTTAGTCTATAATAGATTTTTTATGATTTATAATTTAGATGTGTTGTGAAATAATTTTTCAAGTCTACAAAAATATATTGATAAAAATGTCACCAGTCTTTTCGACATTTTTCAATGTCAAGAAAATTCTATAGTAAATGTGAGTTGAATTTTTAATATTTATTAAAATGCTTTCTTTTTCACAGGACTCGTTCATACCAGCCTTAGGCTATTCATATGTGTGAATATAGGGCAGTGAATATAGGCCTCCCTAGGATTTCTGAATATAGGAGCTAAGTTTTGTTGTATATATAATTTTAAGAATATAATTTATACTTTAAGAAAGTGAGTTCCTCTGAAGACTTTACTGAAACTATTTTTTGCTAAGCCTTGAACCAGATCAATGACTCGTTGCAATAAGTATTTGCATGTAAAGCTGTTTGGGCAAAATAATATACTCTGTGACACACAGCAGATTGTAATGCCACTTTAATAAATGAATGTGCTCTAAAGAACTTAACTGTGTCCTTGCTGCCTCAAATTCTTTCCTACATTATCTCAACCCTGTTAGTTTGCTTTTATACCAGATAATTTTTTCCCTTCGGGTAACAAGACGATGCCATTGTACACAGTTATAAACTTACCTTTTCATTAATGTCTTGCACCTTTTGATTTTAAAAATCAATGTTTAGTATTGATTTTTTTTTTCCCTTCTCACCCTGATCTTTTAGTTTTTCTGGCTTATGATGAGACCAGATTCCTCATGTTTGACCCAACCCACTGCTGAAGAAACTGTCCCCAAATTAATATGACAAAACCAGAGAGGAAATGACATTAGGAGGCTATTTGTTGTTTTCCTAAGCCACTAGCAACCAGATGAAAATCATAAATCTGGAAAAAAAAGGACAAATGAACTTACTTTTATTATCGTCACTGTGCAAGTTTCTCTGTAAATTTCTTGTCATTGTGAAAAATAAGAAAGATTTGCCAATTTGTGTTAAGTATATCACTGAGATCACTAAGTATTTGGCAGCCGTAACAAATTGCAGGAACCAATTTGAGCAGGAAATAGCACAGCCCAAACTAAACAGCCAATTTAGGGAAACAGTTTCATCTATATATTCTATGTATTTTCCTCCCAGAATCTGGCCCTCCTAGTTATTTTTAAACAGCTCTTTAAGGCTCATTTAGACATAGCACTGAAGGGAGAGTTCAAAGTAAACAAGCTGTGCTTATTCCTTTGACTTGAGTTACAAGATTTGAAAGGAGTTGCAATGTGTAGGTTTCTAACTTTTAATATTTGTAATTTTGTTGATGACAGTGTCTAAACTCTGTACTTTTTGTGTGTTCTGTAATGGATAATTTGCTTGAGAGCTCCAAGATATTAAGTCTAAGTCAGTCTATTCTGTTCTTTAAAAGGAAACCCATAAACAGTCCACATTTAATGGATGAGTAAAGAAATCATATGGTTCCATCTGTCAACAAGTATTGGCATAGCAATGATCTTTGACTTCAAGGAACTATTAGCTATTAGCCTGGTCAAAGCATATTTAACATTATTGTACAGTGAATGAGTGTGTGTGTGTGTGTGTGTGTGTGTGTGTGTGTGTGTGTGTGTGGATTTTTTTGTTTGTTTGGTTGGTTCTGAGGATTGAACCCAGGGGCATTCTACCTTCAGGCTATATCCAACCTTTAAAAAAAAAATTATTTTGAAAAAAGATCTTGCTAAGTAGCTGAGGCTGGCCTTGAACCTGTGATCCTCCTGTCTTAGCCTCCCAAGTATTGAGATTATAGGTGTGTGCCGCCACCCTGGCCTCTTTATATTTTTGAATAAGAGAATAAATATATCAGTAAGATAGAATATATTCAGAGGTCTGGAAGGTGCCTTAGGAATTCAGAGAAAGAGGGTTAGGAGCCAAGCAGGCAGACCTGCCATCAGGGAGAATGGACTTCAGCCAAACCTTGAGGACAGGGGAGGGAAGGGTTGTTGGTGTGGAAGTTATTCCTGGTAGTTTTAGAACACAGACCAGATTAATTCAGAGAAAGGTATCCTGGGGTCTAATGGGTGGGTAGGTTGGGGAAGTTAAGGAGTATAATCTTATCCTCTAGGACCTAGGTAGCTACTGAGCCCTGCCATCTAATTTTATGATGCAAGGTTAGAAAGTTGCATTAGTTGCTTTTTCAAGTATATCCAGATATTAATAACATTTTTATGGTTAAAAATGCAGTGCTGATTTTCTCACTGGTATTTTTATATTCGACAAAGGAATGTGAATGTTAAGAGTATGTGTTTTCACTATAGAACTAAATAAAATCTTTTTCGGCCCTGTAAGCATTTTTATTTGTCCTTAATTGACTCCATAGGAAAAAGAAGTTTGCCCTCAGTTGCATGCAGCAGTGTGGCAGTATACAGGGTATAGCAGATGATTTTTGAGCAGGGGGAGTGAGATGATACTAGTTGGTTCTTGGAAGGAGAACATAAAGGAGGAGTTATACACTAGAGACAGGGAAGGTAAGCCATTGCATGGTCTTGGAAGCAAAGGCAGAGAAGGACTTGTGGGGACTTGGTGACTGGCTGTGTAGTGGTGGTCTTTGACTCAGTCCTTCTCCCCGGTGTTGGATACTTACCTCTGTGCCACTTGATTCATCAGTGCTGTGTTTTTGAAAAAACAGCAAAAATTTAAAATCACTTTATTTTAACATTAAAAGGAAGACACAAAAGACCTTTTTATAAAACCACCAGTCAGTGACTATATAGTGTCTGTGCGATGGCTTTTTAGGATAGTGAAAAGGGAATTATTCAGCAAAGAAAAAGTTGCAAGGGTAGAGGGAAGCTTCTAAAATGTCCACGAGTTGCACTTTCTAATACTTTCTTGCGTCTAGGAACCTCTGTCCATTGATTTCCTAGTTAGTGGATTAATCACTGGTCTGGTCCAGCTGCTTTTTAGTGAATCTTTGGGGGCCCCTCCCTGTGACTACCTTTGCTTAATTTACTTTGCATAAGTGCTTCCAGGTGGTATAAAATCAAGTGGGTTAGAAATTCCCTGCTTGTGCTGACAGACTAAGCAGCAGCAGCAGCAGCAGCTGGGGGGTAGGGGGGGGGGGTGGTGGTGCATGGTGCATATGGTGATTAGAATTGTAATAACACCAAGGAGTCAGTGTAAGCAGGAGCTGGACAATAACTCTGGCTTTACTCCCTAGTACCTTGAGTGACCACAGGAAAAAAGAAACTGTTTTAAACTCTGTTTTTGCTGCAGTAAATTTTGGACATTAACTTCATTTTTTTTATACATTTATTGGTGCATTATAGTCTCACACCATAATGTAGTTCAGAGCGACATACATGCACACAGCACTTGGTGAATTTTCTCCCTGCTGTCTCCCCACTGCCCCTTCTCCATACAGAATACTGAGATTGGCATTGGCATTCTCACATTTGTACAGTGTTGATGAAAGTGTTTCCTTCATTGATTCTCACCCTCCCCAGACCACCTCCCTTGCTCCACTGGAGTTTCTCCTCCATTGTCTAAAGTTCCTCCTATATCCCAATTACTCCCAACCTTCTTCATATAAGAGAACACATATGACCTTTCACTTTTTGTGGTGGGCTAATCTCACTTAAGTGTTCTCCAGGTCCATCCATTTTCCTGCAAATGACATAGTTTTGTTCTTTATTGCTGAGTAAAATTCCATTGTGTGTATATTCCATAATTTTGTAATCTGTTCATCTATTGATGGACACCTGGGTTGGTTCCATAATCTGGCTATTGTAAATTGTGCTTCTATAAACATGGATATGCTTGAATTACTATAATATTCTGATTTCAGTCCCTTTGGAAGGATACCCAGGAGTGGTATAGCTGGATCATATGGTGGATCCATTCCCAGTTTTCTGAGGAATGTCCACACTGATCTCCATAGCAGCTGTACTAATTTGCAATCCCATCAACAACTTAAGGCTATCAAGAAATGGGCAAGTAAAGTAAATAGACACATCACAAAAGAAGAAATACAGATGGCCAATACATACATGAAAAAATGTTCATCATCATTAGCAGTCAGGGAGATGCAAATTAAGCCTACACCAACATTCCATCTAACCTCAATTAGAATGGCAGTCATTAAGAAGTTAAACAACAATGTTGGTGAGGATGTCAGGAAATAGGACACTAACTTTTTTTTTTTTTTGTGGTAGTGGGATTTGAACTTAGGGGCATTCTACCTCCGAGCTATACACCCAGCCCTATTTTTTTATTCTTTATTTTGAAACAGGGTCTCACTAAGTTGTGGAGTGCCTGACTAGGTAGCTGCAGCTGGCTGCGAACCTGGATCCTCCTGTCTCAGCCTCCCAAAGGACTCTAACTTTTAAGTGAATTGTAGGATAGTGGATTGCATTTTCTCATAGAACAATTTTGTTCTTGGGCCTAACAACCAAGTAAGTCATGAATATCATCAATGATAAGACAGCTCTAAAGTAGGAATTTTGTAGTCATGTGTTAAGATTTAGAAAATAAAATATCTGACATTTGTTATATAAGCTGCTATAATGGAATATAAAGTATGGAACATATAATAGATAAAAATACTGTTTTGGCTTGAATTTTATATGCCAGTTGTCAAATAAACATTTAATTAACAGTATTTTTGCCTTTCTTGGTATTTGACAGACTTTGAGGACATCATCTAGATGGCCCAGATCTCTTAAAATAAATTGCCCACGGGAGTTTCAAATGTGCATTTTTCTATTGCAAGCGGAGGTATTTAAAATCAATCCATTGACTTTCCAGCTGTCAGCCAAATAGTAGACTATTGTTGTTGATGATGATGTTTTTCCTTGTAAAAAACATTTTAAAAAGTAAGGGCTGACACAGCATTTTATTCCTTCCCTTTACCCTTTCCTGTCTCTCTGGTTTGTTCATTTACTCCTTTAGTGCTCTGTATCAGGTCAGATCCCAGTTACTAGGGAACAATGAATGCTTTTAAGACCCCTTTTAAGCCTGTTCTGCCCCCAGGGCTACTCGACACTTTGTTGACAGCTGTCAGGGTACTGGAGGTTCCTTGAAAGGTCTTGGGAAACCATGTGCATCATTACATTACAGATCTTCAAACTTCTTCTTACAGTAGCAGTGGCAGGTATAAGAATATTCTGGTGCTGCATGCCCTGGTTCCTCTGAAAGAGTGGTTAATTGAAATATGGGTTCTAATTAGGTAGCCTCATATGCTAGGAACTTGAAATTACTTTATATTACAGGGTAGTAGTAACAACTTTCTTGTTACTATAAAGATAGAAGGGGGTTGAAACATCTCACAGAGCATATGGTGGGGTAGACACACAGGTACACAGGCACCCACTCTAGCGGTGAGACTTACTTTCTTTGTCAGATATGTGACTGATGTTGCTCTGACCTTCACTTATGTGCCCTTGCCTTTTTTCCCCTTCTTCCTTTTTTTTCTTTTGGTGGTAGGCCCCCAAGATTACTATAGTTTTGCAGGAGATGCCCAAAGATCTTGCTCTGTGTTTGGTGAATATTGATTGAGCCTTGCTCTGTATTTTCTTTTTGCAGTACTAGGGATGGAACCCAGGGGCATTCGACCTCTGAGTTACACCCCCAGCCCTATTTTTTTTAGTCTTTATTTTGAAACAGGGTTTCACTAAGTTGTGGAAGGCCTCACTAAGTAGCTGAGGCTGGTGGAGAACTTGAATCCTCCTGTCTCAGCCTCCCAAGTACTGGGATTACAAGTGTGCACCACCACCAGCTTGTATTTTCTATTTTCTGATTTCATATTTTGAATACTTTTATTGGTGCATTATAGTCTCACATCGTAATGTAGGTCATGGTGATACAGTGACATACATGCACACAGAACCTTGTGGGCTTTCTCCTGGCTCACTCCGCATTCCCTCCCTTCCCCGTGCAGGCTGTTGAGATTGGTGTTGGTATTCTCACATGTCTACATAATGTCCATGGAAGTGTTTCCTTCAGTGTTTCCCTACCCCCTCCCCACCCTTACACCATCTCCCTGGCTCCTCTGAAGTTTCTTCTCCATTATCTAGAGTCCCTCTGGTATCCTGATTACTCCCTAGCTTCCACATATGAGAGAAAAACATGATCTTTCACTTTCTGTGACTGGCTAATCTCACTTAGCATAATGTTCTCTAGATCCACCCATTTTCCTGCAAATGACATTATTTTGTTGTTCTTTATTGCCGAATAGGAACAGAATGCCATTGTGTGTATGTCCTATAATTTTGTAATCCATTCATCTGTTGATGGATACCTGGGCTGATTCTATAATTTGGCTATTGTGAATTATGCTGCTATAAACATGGATATGCATATATTACTACAATTTTCTGATTTTGGTCCCTTTGGAAAGATACCCAGGTATAGTATAGCTAGATCATATGGTAGATCCAGTCCCAGTTTTCTGAGGAATCTCCGCACTATCTTCATAGCCACTGTACTAATTTGCAATCCCTCCAACAATATAACCTTATGATTCCTATAGTCCTGCAGGGGATGTCTGCAGATCTTGCTCTGTATTTGATGAGTAGTGGTTGAGCTTTGCTCTGCATTTTCTCTTTTCCGATTTCAAGTTTTACAATTTCTCCCATCCTGATGTCATTGCTTTATTCTGATCGCTGACATTTCTCTCCTCCTTGGCTTTACTAGTCTTTTGCTTGGGGTCCCTGCGTTAGCATTGCATTCCCTAGTTTATTATCATTGCAGCCCTAGTAATCTTTCCAAAGCATAAAACCAGTAAAGTCATTTCTCTGTTGAAAACTTGAGAGGTTTCCCCTTGTCTTAGGAGGAAGCCTAACTCTTTCACAAGCTGACCAGGTCCACACAGTCGTCTTCTGCGTTAGTCTCCTGTGTCATCTCCTATACCTTCCTCTCTGATGTTGAACTTCTTTGTCTAGTTATATTGAAGTTCTTGAGTGTCCTTGAGCTTGTCCTTTTCGGGGTTTTGACTGTGTTGTTCTCTTCTGTCCCCACACTGTTCCTCCACTGTCCAGCTCAGCACCATCTCCATGTCCTACTTGCTTTGTGTGTTTTAGAAACCATCCCATTAAGCACTGGCTCTCCAGCTGGACCCGCTGCCCCTCTGAGTGTGGAGCCACAGTGGCCTATTTGTACTTTTCCTATCATAGCGCTTACCACACATAGCACAATTGCCCATTTACTTACCCTTCTTCCTCGGATACTACACCATTTATTTTTTCATCTGCTCTTTCAGACCCTCCTTTTGTGATACTTCTGTACTTCCCTTGTTTTGGTGTTGACCTCTCTGTGCTAAGGTGAAGAGCAATTATGGGATTGTGTTTGCTCTGTGAGGGCCAGATGATTAGGCAAGGTGGAATAGAAGAAAGTCTCAGAGGATGGGGGAGGTTTTTCTTCCCTCATGATACATTTACCCTCTGCCCAAATTGATTTTTGAGGAATTTCCCTTTCTTGTACCACTAATTCTCCTGTACAGATCCTTATTATAGTATGTACTTCATTGTATTAAATTAAATGTTTACTTTTCTGCTTTTCCTACTTGTTTATGGGCCTTTGAGAGCTGGGATATTTGCTGCTTATCTTCTGCACCCTCAACCATAGGGATTATATTATAATGTTTGGTTCTCAGTAAAGGTTTGTGGAATGGATGAGCTAAAGCTAATTAAGAGTATGAAGCTTGAGGTATATGTCAGCTGGAGTCTAGAAGGGAACGGAGTGTTTCTCTTGGACTGGTTTCATTTGACATGATGTGCAGGTCTTTACTAGGCTCAGGGTGGTACCCATACAATGCTTTGTCAGTTTCAGGCCTCAGTGGTAGTGACTGAAACAAGCTCTGTTGTAAGTCACACATTCTTGAACATCTTCTTGGAGGTAGTGGAGGTAGTGGAGGTAGTGGCTAGGCAGTAGGGTCCCACTTTGGAAACACTGATGTGGAAGTTCATGCCACATTCCTAGTTACTGATTCATTTCAGAAAGGAAATAGTCCTTGGCACAGATTTGCTAGGGTTGGTGGAGGGCTGCAGCAATTTGGAACTGGGGCCTTGCATCCTCAGTTCCTGTTATACTCCTCCCTGTTGTTTTCCATTAGATCAGAGGGAATCTGACCTTAGTTGTTTCCCCCTGGAATTTTGGGTTAAGTTAGGGTAGTGTGTCTGGGATTAGGGCTCGGTAGCCCTGGTTGCTTCTCTATTAGGACTCCCCTACTTGCTTCCTGTTGCCAAAACACGGCCCCTGGAGAGTAGAGCTCCTGTGTACCATCCCTTCTCTTGTGTGGCTGTGCTCATGTTGGACTTCAACTTCTGGTGCAGGGACCCTTAGCTTTTTTTCCTTGCTGAAAGGGTGAACTCTCTGCTCTTTTCTCTCAAGTCCCCAGGGCCAACTCTTTGAAACCTGGGGCTTGTGTTGTCCTGAAGCTCAGGAGGATCAAGGTTTGGTTTGGATGTTGGGTAGAGTTGGAAGGCAGCCAACTGCACGAGTCTCCTTAGACCATTGTGGAGAGGATGGGAAGACTGGCTTCCATGTTGTGTTCAATCACATGTAAATATCCAAAGCCTAACTAAAACAGAAAAAGGAAAACTTCTTAGAATTTTGTTTAGCTCATGTGCGCTTCCTGTTTTTGCCTCATTGCCGTGTGCTGTACAGTGTCAGATTGGCTTTGTTCTACATTTGATTTGATAAGTAGGCTAAATTCATCAAGGTGTGATTATGCCTGTTGACACAATCATAATCATAATATAGTGGTTATCCTGTGACTTAAAAAAAATAAGATAAAACACTGATTGCTGTGTGCCATTTTTCAGGATGGACCTGAGGAATGATGTGAAAATCAGTCACTATCATCAGGACAGGTTTAATTTCAATTAGAAGCATTAAAGCTGAATTTAAGATCAACAACTCCCGCAAAACAATGTTTTGTCATGTAGCCAACTGGGTTATAGATTTTGAATCTTGTCCTTTTAATTACATAAGCAAATTATTTTAACAAAATGTAATTATTCTAACAAAATACTCCCAGAAGCCCTCAGTTCATTCCCTTTGAAACTTGGCTTTTCCTCTGATTGTACACTTGGATTTGCAAGGAAGCTAAGGCCACTCACCATTCATATTTCACTATTAGGAAAAATGAGGCTGGCTAAGCAGCTTTTGTTTAATTTTGTGGGACAACACAGACTTATTGGATACAATGTGTTTCTTTAATTTTTCTAAATAACATATTGATTTCTTTGGGAATCCCATGGGATTGAGCCCGTAATCTGCTTTTGTGACATCCTTTCAGAGCTTTCCTAAAATGTTGCTTTAATATCCTAGCTCCGAAACTTTTTAAGTGAGTATTATAAGATTATGGGAAGTTATAATCCTCTTTTCATGATTATTCTTTGACCTTTGACATATTTTTATTATTTTTCTAATAAAAAGTCTTTAAGAAAAACATGGACTATATAATTAAAAATATTTTTTATCAAGCCTGATAAACATACAAATGATAAATTCTAATTCTTTTCCCCCTTCCTATTGAACATTATCCCTTTGACATAGCTATTAATTCATAGCGCATGTTCATCTTTTTGCAAAAATGACCAAGTAAA
Source organism: Graphiurus murinus (assembly GCA_004027655.1). Lineage (NCBI taxonomy): Eukaryota > Metazoa > Chordata > Mammalia > Rodentia > Gliridae > Graphiurus > Graphiurus murinus. The sequence continues at coordinate 86,287 of PVLC010001202.1, read as the reverse complement.
ACTTTCAAAAACTGATATTTTTTCTCATTGTTATTGTTCATGGTTTCTAGGACTTTGAACTCAAACTTTTGTTTCTTTTTGGAACTGGGGATTGAACTCACTTTTTAATTTTGAAACAGGATCCTTATAAGTTACTGAGGACCCCGATAAGTCACCGAGGTTGACCTCCAACTTGTGATCCTTCTGTGTCAGCCTCCTAAGTAGTGGGATTATAGGCTTGTGCCATCACACCCAGCTGTGAACAGAATCTTTTAAGGCCATGTTATGTTTTGATTGAAAACCACCCCTTCTTCTCTCCATTCTAGTAAAATTCTTTGAGATGGACTGTCAGAGACTACCCTGGTACTCAGGCCTGTAGCATCGTTTCTGATGTACTCCAGTAGGCATGATGTGTACCAGGCTGGACAAACCCTGGTGCAAAGGCCAGCTGGAATCCTCACCTCTGCTTTGCTGACAGTGATATAATGTGATTGTGTGGTTTCAAAGACAGGGCTGCAGAGGAAATGAACCCGAGTTCTTCAAATTCGAAATGAAAAGGCAGTAGTTGAATCACCTCTGAATAGAAAGTGTTTGCGGTGTGTGTGTTTAGTGTTCAAAGAGATTTTGTCACTTAATAGTTGTGTGATCTTGGGCAAGTTGTCTCATTTTCCTCCAGGATAAAATGGAGAGACTAATGCCAATTTCACACGGTTGTCATAGAGACTAAATGAGATAACATGCAGGTGTTGAAATATAGCAGGAGATCAATACATGTCTTTCTCTTTCTTTCTTCCTTTCTTTCTCTCTCTCTCTCTTTCTTTTTTTCCCTTCCTTCCTTCCTCTTCTTCCTTGCTGCAGTTTCATGGCCATCTTTCCCCAGCTCCAGGTTGACCCTTGCAAAAGTGAGCTATTTTTTGTCCACCCTCTTTGTCACTGGGTGTTCTGTACTCTTGTTCCAGCAAACATTTATGTACTTCTAGCTCTGTTCCAGGTGCTGTAGTCATTGCTGTGTTCAGAGATGGATAGAGCAGAGTGAAGCAGAAGCAGTATGAACTGGAATGGAGGTAAACCTGGGACACAGGAGACTGATTAAGGAATGACTCCTCCTGGGAAGGGCAGGGTAGACTTCCTGAAAGAGGTCATGATGTCAGGGTTGGAATCAGAGTTTACAATCAGATATCATGGGTTTGGTGGTAGGGGATGATGGGAAGAGGGAAGGGTAATTCTTGAGAGAAGAAATCGGGGTAGTGGAGGTGGTGCTGTGGTTACAATCATAAATGACTTTGAAGCGGGGCGTGGCGGCGCACGCTTGTAATCCCAGCATTCGGGAGGCTGAGACTGGAGGATCCGGGTTCGCAGCCAGCCTCAGCTATCTAGTGAGGCACTCCGCAACTTAGTGAGACTCAGTTTCAAAATAAAGAATAAAAAAAAAACAATAGGGCTGGGGGTGTAGCTCGGAGGTAGAATGCCCCTGAGTTCAATCCCCAGTACTGCAAAAAAAAAAAAAAAAAAAAAAGACTTTGAATTCTGGGAATTATAAGTAATTATACTTAGTGGGGCATGAGGACACAAGGAATAAGGAGCATGGGTTTTCTTCTTTAGGAAATACCTCCGTCCCTACATTTTTATTCCAATTTTAACTAAGTATGTTTGTGTGTGTGTGCGTGTGTGTTTGATACACACACACACACACGCGCGCACACACACACACACACACACACACACACCTGAACCCTTGGTCCCTTTGTCACGCATAAGGCATCTGTCTCACCTATAGAAGGTGCCCAGTACACACCTGGCAACAGAATGAATAGAAAGGCTTTGTGAACATCCCCAGCTTCTTTAAAGTACTTCAGAAACATTGTTTCATGGAAGAAGTCAGTACTACAGATTATGTCTAGTGTGATTCCAAATCTTGTAGATCAGTGGTTGCCTAGAGTTGGGGGTGGTGGTGGTAGCATGGATAGGGAGTCACTGCCGATGGTTGCACAACTCTGCTAAAGCCATTGCATTGTAGAATTTAATTTTATGGCATAATACGTTTTATTTCAATAGAGCTGTTGAAATACTTCTGAAAATTTGTCAGATTTTTAAAAAGTATCTTCAAGTGCAGTTTTTTCTGTTCCTGTGTTTCTTAGGGACTTGCATTATAATATTTATTGTTATTATTATTTTTCGCAGTGCTGATGATTGAACGTAGGGCTTCCTGCATGCTAAGCAAGTGGTCTGCCACTGAGCCAGATCCTCAGCCCATACTGATGATTATTTTTAAAAAACTGACTAGGAGCTTATAGCTTGAGCTTTGGAAATTCATTAACTCTTTCAGGGATGGCAAGGATTTGAGCATGTGAGCAAGAGAACTTCTAATCAGCCCTTGCAGTGGCTTCGTTCTTTTGCTACAAGGGTACTGCAACAAGTTCTTTTAGCATTAAGAGAGTGTCATGGTAGGGTATATTTGAGCAGTGTATTTTTATTTTTCAAGTTGTTGAAGAAGTTGTCTTTAGAGAGCTATACATTGCTTTGTCTTAATAAAAAGACATACTGCATTGGCAGAAGTAGAGGGCATAGTGCTATTTTTCTGTCACCTTCAGAATAAGATAGGTAGATATGGTTTGTTTTTCAGTTAGCTGATTTCATATTCCTCATTAGCAGGCACTTTATTTTTAAAGTATTTTGATTTAAAGCATTTATAAAGCCATATAGATTAATAAAACATGTACCCTCAGGTAAATTGTTTAATGTGGTTTTCGTTTTTCTTCCATGTTGTAGGGACTGGTAGTTTCTGTTTTGACGAGACAGCAGGGAGCGTCTACCCTGCTTTGCTCGTTCATGCAAAATTTAGCCCTCTTGAAAAATGAACAAAGATCATAGCCAAAAGGTATTCATCATGCAATCTATCCACAAGAAGTCGTGAATGAATTCATCATCAAATAACTTAAATAAAACAGTTATTTCCTGAGACTCTATCACTCGAATAATCTTTTAGGACATTTCCCACTATTATATGTACATATTTCTTTGTCATCTGATTGCCAACTACCTTGAAAAGTAGGATGCTTCAGATTAATGTTTTGGGGTGGTTGGTATGATCTTTTTGACCCTGATTAAACATGAACAGTGACAGTGGGTGGTTTCTCACTATGAATCTGATCATTACTGGGGTTTCTTCAGGGACTATAATAGCAAAAGGATTATCTTTGGGTTTTCTTGACTTATCCTGTAAGTGACAGAGTGCTTGCTCAGCCTTCAGCCTGGGGCTGGATTGGTGGGTCACTCCAGATATGAATGAGGGGGCTTGCTTGACCATAGAGAGGCTTAGGTTGCAGGATTTGGTGGGAGGTTCTCCCACTGGTTTCACATAGACTTTTGCCCCTCCAGAAGTTATTTATAGACACCTATTAGATAAGTGCCCAACTAGCACTGTGGTGGGGTGGAAGGAGTGGTGGATATTGGGGCTCTGATATAACTGAGCCCGGGTCTTCTGAAGTTCAAAAGTGACAGGGGTTCACTTCTAAGTCCACTGCTTTTTCTTGGGCAAACCTCATTATTGGACAAAGAGATACAGAACACATTTTCCCAAAGACAGAATGGTGCAGCTGAAATAATGTTAGAATAAGTCTTTAGGCTTATGATAGGTTTCTGGGTTAACTTGGATTCCCAAATAGCATTTCAGTTTTTAATGATGAATATAGACGTGAGCTTGGGTACCACTAAGGCATTGGTGTCTTCCCATAACTTGCAGAGTTGGCTCCCCTTTATATTACTATTCTTGAAGTACCAACTTTGTATTCCCATACTGGTTTCTGATATTGTCTCTGTGTAGCACTGGTTGAAAAACACATTTACATACATATATACACACAGTGTATGTGTGTTTGTCACTTATAAAAATAATGTGTCAACTACAGATCAACTGGAATGGACCTCTGAACAGCTTAGTGGTTTCTGAAGTTTCCTTGTAGCACAGGCTAATATCAAAGGCAAGGTTCCTCCCCTTTAGTTGTTCTGCCCTAGGCCGACATGTCTGGACAGTGAAGTGAAGGAATTGTGGTAATTTAACTTTATAGTAGTTCAAATAATTTTGGTTGTCTTTGTTTATTCACTTTTTCCATATGCAACAGTAGTAGTTTTTTTGTTTTTGTTTACTTCAAGTCAGTACTCTACCTCAAGACTATTTACTTGTATTTCACTCCCTGTTTAAAGTGGGCGGGAGGATTTAGCACATGTACCTGGAACTACTTTCGTACTGTGTCAGGTCGTTTCTCAGGGAGAGGCTGGAGTCTGTGTTGAATGGTTAGTGAAGAGGCAATATGGTGTTATGAGGGGGGTCGGGCTTTGGGACCAGCCAGTCCTGAATCATCATGGGTTGTCTTAGCTATAAACTGAGTAATACTTATCTCAAGGCTAACCTAATGCCTAGCACAGTTGAATGAATAGAGACTAAGTTAGTGTATCATTGGCTTGCTGATTGAAAATGCTTCTCTCTCACCTTATGACAGACTAGTACCAACATCTCAGTGGTACCCAAGTTCATTTGTCTATTCATCATTAAAAACTGAAATGCTATTTGGGCTTCCAAGTTAACTCAGAACCTTGTATACGTTTATTTATCTGGGCTGTAATATTCTCATCTATGAAATAGTGGAATAGACTTTAGCGTAAGGTTACTTATCTGGACTGTAGCATTCTCATCTGTGAAATGGTGGAATGGACTTTAGCATTAAGGTTACTTTGATTACGAGCTTTTGAAGTAAAAACGATTTTCATTCATCTTTGTATCCTATCACTGCTACTTGAACAAAACGTTTTTTGAATGAATGGCTGAGTTTTCGGCTATGTGTATTTATTACCTGAATCATTATATATAGTTATAAGTATGAGCTTATTTGTGTATGTCTGTGAACATTACTGAATGGGAACTGTCTTTTTTTGAAGTTTGTCCCTGTCTAAAATATATCTTTATCTGTATTCATTCACATGTTTTACATATAACATATATTAAGCATGTATGTGTATGCCCAGGTCTAATGAATATAATTTAAAAATTAGATAAAAATACATCAAACTTATCAAGGTGCAAAAATATGCATTTTTAAAGATCTGTTGCTTTAAAATATTTTTTTTTGTAGTTTTTTTTTTTTTGGTATATGATGCTTAGAATAACTTGGCTAACAGAAAAATGCTTTTGGCAGCTCTTGAGTTTAAAAAAAAACACACTCTAGAGAATTAGAAGAAGAAATAGTAATTAAAAGGGTACTGTCAAGGTTGGTAGCTCTAAATTTAACCTCCCAGCTGTGTTTTGGTTTGTAGGGGAGCGTTGTGTCATGCTGTCTCCCCACGTGGTTTGCCTGCCCTGCTGTAAGCCAGAAGCACGTTATAATGGAGATGCAGACCCTGCTTTCTGAAGTGAGCCTCAAGGAGTGGCGACTGGGATGATGCAGGACCCTGCAGGCTTGTGAGAACCTTGTTTGTGTCATGGAGCACTTAGCTAGCTGGCAGGTGTGGTCGTTGTTAGACTTTCTGGCTTGCCTGGGGTCTGTTTCTGAAGGAGCTCTCTAAGAATGTTGGTCAGCATTTTCCTCTGTGCTTAGATTCCTGTGTTTTACTGTATCTAAGATGCCCAAAACTATGATATACACCACTGTTTTATGTTCTGCTAAGAAATAACCTTGACAATCAAGCTTTGATAAACTGCTTTCTTATCTATTGGAATGTTCATTGATAACTAACCCCCCCCTCCACACACACACACACAGTGCTAGGATGGAACCCAGGGCCTTGTATATGTCAGGCAAGTGCTTTCCTGCCACCGAGCCGTGTACGCAGCCTGGTAGCAGTATGCTCCTTACTACATCTGGAATCTAGACCTTCCGAATCACTTTCTGGCCTCGAGTTGTCCATGTCCATGTTCTTTGCAGTCTGTCACCCCCTGTGATGGAGCATTTTTGAAAACAGTGCTGCTTACTCTGGAGGTTTCTCCCAAGCTACTGCTCATTCTGCATGTCTTGATGCTATTCCTGTTTTGCTCTTACATAGACACTATCATAAACTATGTTGGGACTATCATCTGGCCACAGTGATGCCGTCAATATTAGACATTAAAATGTGAATATACATGTGGCTTAGGATCAGCGGAATATGGCAGCAGTGCACCAACTTAAAAGGGACTTTTACCAAGGAGTCTCTGTCCAGGCTCCAGACTCCACCAGTGGAGGGGTGGAATCCATGTTACTTTATTGCTTTTTTACCCATAATGAGACCCCCCAAAGCTACCTGGTAGTCTTGTTGGTTGTTTATTCCCAGTTCTCATTTAACCATTGATACATTGAAGGCCACAAGCCTAAATGGGTAACACCACAATTAAAGACTGTTTCATGATCAGGCACTATTATACTCTGATTGTTTTCATGTGCAATTCGCTGTTCTCTTTCATGGAGAACTTCAGTGGAAAGCTTAACCTGAAATGAAGAGTTCTCTCTGTCTCTCTTGTTGAGGCACTGTTCAGACATCACATGTACTTTGACCTTCAAGCATTGATAGATATTTGTTAATTGTGAGGGATCTGGAGATCAATGAGGCTTGTTGCTTTCAAGGTACTGGTGGCTCAGTGAGAGCTGAGAATAAACATGACTACATTTGCTATGCTTCATATACTAAATAAGTCTTTTCAAATTTTATTTTTTAAAAAATAATGGAGCATGTAAAAAGAACTAAAAAAAACATAAGTAGGATAAAACACGTTTTCATGTTTACTTATCATTTACCATGGATTTATTAAAGTTTGCCTTCAATGAATTACAAAGAAGCTGGGGATGTAGCTCAGTGGTAGAGCACTTGCCTAGTGTGTGCAAGACCCTGGGTTTGATTCCCAGCATTAAACAAATTAAATTAAAATAATCATGTGTCTAAAGAAATAATGACAAATATGTATGATCTTGGGTTAGATTTGAATCAGATTTTTTTTTTCCCCTTCTAAAAGACATATATGAGCAGAGTATGGTGGCGCATACTATAATCCTAGTACTTGGGAAGCTAAAACAGGAGGATTGCAGATTCGAGGTCAGCCTCAGCAACTTACTGAGACACTGCCTTTAAATAAAAAAAAGTAAGACAGGGCTGGGAGTGTAGGTTGGTGGTAGAATGCCCCTATATTCAATGCCTGATAGTAAAATAAGTAAATAAATGAATAAATAAATAAATAAATAAATAAAATGTAAAGACAAGATGACATATGAAGCTGGGCATGGTGGCCCACGACTGTAATCGTAGTACTTGGGAGGCAGAGACAGGAGGATTGCAGGTTTGAGGACAGGATCAGCAACTTAGCAAGGGCCTTAGCAACTTAGCCCGACCCAGTTTCAAAATAAAAAATCAAATGGCTGGGGTTGTGGCTCAGAGCTAGAATGCTATTGGTTTCATTCCCTAGTACCAAAAATAAAAATAAAGTAAAATAGACATATATGGACAATTGATGAAATAGAATAAGGTCTGTGGATTAGTGTTGTTTGGCTGTTAATTTCTTAATTTTGGTCATGGCATTGTAGTTATGTAATAGATTGTCCTTGTGTTTTGGAAGTCACCCTGGAATATTTAGGGCAAAAAAGCATGTCTGTAACTTCTTGTCACATGACTCAGAAGCATATATTTGTGTGTATTTGTGTATAGAGAGAACAGAGATATTTGGTAAAGTATTAACTGGGAACTCTCACTGAAAGGTACACATAGATTTTTGTAGTACTTTTGTGTAAGTTTGAAATGATTGCAAAATAAAAAGTTGACAGAATTGAAAAGCTATTGCTAAAATAGCAAGTGTCTTATACTTTAAACCAACACATTTATTTTTCGTGACTTTAGGGTAGATATATGCGCATTTAAAAACAAATGCCACTCTTTTGGCAGAAACTTGCAAAATGTCCCCATAGTGGTTCCTTGCTGTCAGGACACTTGGAAGCACTCTCTCAGTTGGTGGATTTATATATATTCCAAAGCCTGCTTGGGGGAGAATTTATACTTATATTCTAGGTTACTGCTATTTTTTCAAATATCATGTTCTTATTATTGTCCCAGAGGTTTTGAATGATTTGGGGGACAGTTTCCTACCCTTACCCTTTGGTATTGGATTTCCACCTATCTGCTTTTGATGATTGAGTGCAGAAAGGAGGTCTTACTGCTTTCTAAACTTGACCTTATGATTCCTGCTTACACCCCCCCACCTCCCGACACTCAACAATCCCCTTTAGTTGGTCTTTTTTTTTTTTTTTTTTTTTTGGTGGAAGTGGGGATTGTACCCAGGGGCTTTTTACCTCTGAGCTACACACCCCAGCCCTACTTTATTTTTTATGTTGAAACAGGGTCTCGGTAAGTTGCTGAGGCCTCCGGTCTCAGCCTCTCAAGTATTGGGATTTCAGCTGTGTGCCACCACGGACAGCTTGATTGGTCTTTAAAATTGATAATATCCTGCCTCTTCAAGAAAACTTACCCTGATCATCCCTATGGAAGGCTTATTACTTCCTTTTTTTCGTGGTACTGTGTATTGAACCCAGGGGTACTTTACCACTGAGCTACACCCCAAGCCCCTTTTTTAAATTTTGAAACAGGGTCTTGGTAAGTTACTGTGCACAGCCTTCAAACCTGTGATCCTCCTATCTCAGCCTCCCAAGTACTGGAATTACAGGTGTGTACCCCCACACCTGGCTGATTACTTATTAATTTGCCACTTATCATATTCAGTTTTGCATATTTATTGCTTTATTTATTTATTTTTATTTTTACTTTTTTGTGGTACTGGGAGTTGAACCCAGAGGCATTCTACCTTTGAGCTACGTACACCCTCAGAACAATTTTATTTCTTATTTGGAAACAGGGTCTTGCTAGATTGATTAGAGTCTCACTACTTGCTGAGGCTGTCCTTGAACCTGTGATCCTCCTGTCTTAGCCTCCCAAGTACTAGGATTATAAGAGTGCACCACCATGCCTGGCTATATTTATTGTTTTATAACTGTTCTCAGTGATTAAAAGCTCTTGCTGCTTTGTAGTCATTTAGAGTTACATGTACATACTGTTTTCCCAGCTCAGTGTTAGAGCACTGGCAGGTATAAATTCCTTTCCTTCCCTCCACCCCCAAATTTATTCCCATAGCTCATGACTTGTCTTCTGAAATTATTGTTCACTAAATAATTCTGTCTGGGTGGATATCTCTTACTGGATCCAAAACTAAAACTACTTTTGGAATTATCTGTATCTCTCTTCCTTTTCATCTTCAATGTCTGAGAATTAAAGACATTTCTTTTTTTCTCATCAGTTGAGAGTATTTCCTTAATGTAGAAATTCATTTACTAATTGTGAATTGAAATCCACAGTCACAAATAAACTGGATTTCTTCCTCTAATTCTATTTGTCATTGTTGGAACATGTAAACCATATCTTAGCAAAAAGTCATCACATACTTATATTAAGTTTATTCTCCTTTGAGGTAAAGATAAAACAATGAGGCTGATTTTTGCTTGTGAAAACACTGCTTGCATTTTCAGCACAATTGTTAATCTCTTTGTTGGTTGAACTCAGGTCAGGTAGCATTTCTTGAGTGACTAAACTCTGGATGATGGTGTGAAATAATGAGCTGTGACTCTGACTTTGGCTCAAATCTTGTCATTTTGATTTTTTGGATTGTCTTTTGAAGATTACCTATGTACAGGTTTCTTCTTTTTTATTCGGGGTTGGTACTATAAAACTAAAATGTTATCTTTACCTTTGCTTTTACTCGAAAACAATTGTTTTTATTAAATTCTTTCTAAAAAGTCTCATTGACTGAATATATGTTATTAACTCTAGCATCTCTACCATAATCTGGCATCATTGCACATTTGGTTCATGGTCTTTCCATTACCGTTAGTATCCCTATAACTCTCAGAAGTATTTATGGATGAAGAAACTGAGACTGCTGGATTAAGTGATTTACTTTATACCATAAGATAACAATGCCTGGATATAAGTTTGTGCCTTCTTCTTTCCCATCTAAGTTGATAGATCCCTTGATTCCCATGTTTCGATCTAAATCTGTGCATTTTTCTGGATCAGTGGTTCATAAGGTTTAGTGTGCTTTAGTCTGCTTTCGCGTTCTGGTGAAGCTGATAGAACCAATCTCAGGCGATCCCCCCTGCCCCAGGGCACTGCACCCCAGCCCTTTAGCAATTTTTAAAAATTGTGGACAGTTTTGCTACATTGTTCAAGCTGGCCTCAAATATGAGATCCTCCTACTTTAGCCTCTAGAATAGCAGAGATTACAGGTATGTACCACTGTGCTTGGACTCTTAGAGTTTTTTTTTTAAATACATTAACTACGTAGCATTACAATGTAAACCAATTATAATGACATTTTCAAACTACTAGAAAAATCTCCAAACTTCTAGTATGTTTACTTATTAGCACATTAAATAAAAAGATCTGATATTGGTTGTTTTATTTACTGTTACTTCAAAATAGTAATGAACATGAATATTTGGAGATCTGAAACCATTGTAAGGTGGTATAAATTGTCTTGATTCTGTTGGTGACAAATTGCAGGCACTGTGCTAATACTACATGGTTTTGGATTGTCATTTATAATGCAAGGAAATGCTCACTTTCATTTAGAAGTTAGTGAAAATACAGATGCATTTATTTTTCCTATCCAGGTTGATAGACCTCTTGATTCCCAGGTTAAAAACTTCTGTGTTAGACCATACCATTCCTCATGTCTGTATACATTTATGCTACCTGCTGGATTTGGCATGTTTGAGGACAAGTAACACAACTGAAAAACATACGCTAACAATATTAGGCCTGATCAGAAAAAGAAGAATCAAGGGCATGTATATGTTGTATAATTCTTGAGGGAAAAAAGATTACAATTTCCTATAAAATTGTAGGTTATACCTTAGGATTCTGGTCAGTTCTCTGCCTTCCTCTCCCCTAAAGGCAACACAGTTATATTGGGGTTTGGTATTTTCTTCATTAAAAAGCCGTTGCCTTCTGTATTCCAGCTCCTTTTGGGCAATTTGTTTTAATAAGGGTGACTGACTGTCATGGTGAGTTTTAGGTCTCCCTCTGTGATGACTGGTAGGTAGGGCAGACACAGGACCTGAAATAGAACGTCAAAGAAGCACTGAGATGGCCTGGCCCCTGGCACAGCATATGAGCCTGAACAGGTTTGTTTTATTGCGTTTCACCTGGCCAATCTGAGCCTCTCTATCAGTTGTCAGTTCTGACAGCTTAAGTGTACTGTGGTTGCTTCATACTTACCTAAAATCTGATTCTGCATGTTCGTTCGTTTGTTAGTTAAATAGCAAGTAACCACTTAAAAGTATTTTATTTCTTTCTGTAGGTGGGGAATAGGATAGCTTTTTCTTTTCAACTGTAGATCTGGAGATACTAAGGAACTTGTATGGTGTGGACAGGAGAAACTTTAGATAGATGGGAAAAACCCACCAAGCACATTTACCACTCAACAGGGCTCCTGTGCCTGCCCAACACTGCAGCATATAAGGAACACATGGCTTTGCTTTGTCAGGGCTCTGAACTGGGAGGTTATTGGGAGGCCTGTTACTCGGCCTCGCCCACAGCCTCAAGTCCCGAAGGGAGGAGGTTGCACACTTGTGTGCACTTCTGTCCTACTTCCTGGATTCCATCTCTTCCAAGTTTGCTCTGCAGAACCATCTACCAGACTTCTCTTTTGCCACATACATTCTCTCCCTCTATTCTTTATTTTTCTAATTATTACCAACACGTAACAGTCTTTTTTGGAATTTATGCAAAAAGCTTACAGAAGCTTTTGGCTTCAATTTTTATTAACAATCTTTTGCTTATAGTAATCTTGGTTCTCTGAGGACAGATTATTTTAAAGTTAGTTTGTAAGAGTTTGTAAATTGGTTAGTCCTTGCTATGGTTTGGATATAGTTTGAGTTTGTCCCCTAATGGTTCATGTGTTGGAAGGTTGGTCGTGCCCCCCCACCCCTGTGCTGATGTTGGGAGATAGTGTGGCACCTTTAAGAGGTGGAGTCTAGCGGGAAGTATTAGGTCATTGAGGGTGCTACTATTAGAAGGATGAGAGGGCAAGCCTGGTGCCTGCCTAAGCTCTCTCTAGCTTCCTGTGTCTTTCTCACATGAGTCCCCACCACAGTGATGCCATCTGCCATACAGTGCACACCAGAGCCAACTGATGCTGGTGCCACGTCTTTGAGCCTCCAGAACTATGAGCTAAATAAATCTCCTTTTAAGAACGTACCCAGCCTCAGGTATTTTGCTATAGTAATAGGAAATATATGAATATAGTACTTTTTTCTTTTAGTACTTTTTCTTTGAGTAACTATTCTCTCCATCCATTAATGTGTATTTGTTGCTTTCCACCAGGAAACTTGTGAAGCCTAAAAATATAAGCATTTGCCTTATTACAGGGAATGTTTGAAAGAATTCTGATCTCTTTAGGTGGCTATTTTGTACCATCTCAACAGGGGACTTAAATGACATTGTTTTGGAGAGCACATGCTATTAAAAACTTTAATGGAGGATATTTTAATTTCTATTAAAAATCAATCAATAAAAGCGTCACATAAATATTTTTCGTGAATGTCTAATGAGTTTTCTGATTGTTTGTAGAGATCAGGTAAATGTACTTCAGACCCTCAGTTGCTTTATCACACAATTGGCTTTTCACACATGCTGCTACCTGCCACAGTGATTAGCAATTTACATAGTTTAAAATTTTTATTTGTAGTCATGTAGTGTTTAATTTATGCCCATAATGGATTATTGGTGGAAGTCTAGAAACATACAGGACACTGATGCTGAAAAGCAGGTTAATGAGCATCATAAAAGTAATGATGGCCCTAAAAATTAGCTTCAGGATGCTTTTACTTGATTGGTAAGATGTATTCATTTGCTAAAAATTCCCCTATACCACATCGGAGTGCATCTGACCTATCGATGCTTAGCGTAAAAGAGAATGGCATGGCGATTATTATAGTCAGTTTTGCTCTTCATATATTGGGAATAAAGGCTGTCCCCTCAAAATATATTTATATTTGCAAATACTATCCTGAAATCTTTTTTTCTTGTCATTTAGAAATAAAATACAAAAATTAAAAAAAAAATTAAACCAGTAATTTCCTTAAGTGCAAAATGTAAGAATTCTGAACATTAGGTCATGAAAGTAGATTTTGTTTGGTTTTGATGCTGTGGGTGAGTCAGGTTCACCTGTATTTTAAAAAAATAGTTGGTCTTCTCTATTGAAAATATTTGGAAAAAGTTGCACTTGTACTGAACATGTATAGACTTGTCTTTCTTGTTATTATTTCCTAAACAATACAATATGACACTATTTACATACTATTTACATTGGATTGTGTATCATAAGTAACCTAGAGATGATTGAAAGTTTGTGGGAGGCTATGTGAGTGTTATGTGCAAATACTATTCCATTTTATATGCGGAACTTGAACATCCACAGATTTTGGCTTCCATGGGTCCTGGAACCAATCCCCTACGGATACCAAGAGATGATTGTACTATTGGTCGCCAAAGCAACCATGATGTCGTTTTTGACATTTTTTCCCAATTAAAGACTAAGGAAAATCACATTTTTACTGTCACATATTTTAAATGCTATACAAAAATTATTACAGTAAACTTTGTCATGATTTTAATATCAGTAGTTCAAGTAGAATATTTTAAGCTTAAAATCACTTATCATGTAACATATAAATTGTAGATGTCTTACAAAGTACCAAAGGGTTTCTTAAGATTGTATTATTGTGAGAAAATTTGCACTTCTGAAAGTGTTGAGAAATGCACTTATCTGTTGTAATATGTAGCAGGGAGAAGAGTTTTGAGTAGAAAAATGAAACATCATCTCAGTTTCTGCATCAGAGGGGGACTGTATGGAAATGTGTACTCATTGCCAGAAACTAGAATCAGCTTTGAATGACTTCAGCATTGTTGGCCTTGCTTGGTTTCCTGTGTTATTGCAGAGTTGATTGTAATGATGAGTATCACCTAACAGGGATGCCAGCTCCTTACGTCTTTCTGGGGAGAAGGATGATTTGAGTATGAGAGGTTGCCATGGTTGTCTGGAGGCAGAGAGTGCTGTATGAGACCCTTAGAAGATGTTCTTTTGGCATTAAGCCTTTGGAAGTCTTTCCTGTGCAGCAAGGAGATTTAAAGCTTTGGTATTTGTGAGTACTTACAGAGGAATCTAAGATAGTACTTGGATTTGGATATGGTTTGAGTGTGTCCCCAGAAGGTTGGGATTTTGGTCCCTAGGGTGGTGAAGCTGAGAGATGGTGGGGCTTTTAAGAAGTGGGGCCTACTAGAAAGACCCTTAGGCTACTGGGAGAGCTGACCTTGGGGGATGAAGGTAACTCCCAGGGAATGCCCTGAATCACTCTCTGGCCTCCTGTTTTGCAATGTGGTCTCTTCCCACTTGTATGCCTGCTGTTTTAATGCCATCTATCCAGTAGCCACTCACCAGAGGCCGGACTAATGGGGCCACTCTGTCTTGGACTTCCAACTTCCAAAACTGAGCTAAATAAGCCTCTTTTCTTTATAAAGATAGCCAGCCTGAGGTATTTCATTATAGTAATGAAAAAATGGACTAATACAGATAGTTTGAGAGAATCTTAGGGAAATGAAGCAATACTATGACAGTGCTATTAAGAGAAGCATTTTTAAGATTGTAAAGTACAAGTACTGCTCATTAAAAAAATAGATTTGTTTCAACCAAGCTTACTGTTAAGTGAATATGTTTAAGTGGATTATAGTTCTCCATTTACATCTTTTATAAAATTGGACATGCTATATTGGAAAAAAAGGGCCCCTGGATATAATTTGCATTTCTTAAGAATATGACAAATCTGTCATTGCATGCTTAAAAGAATTATTTTCATACAGAACTTTACACTAACGCTAAAAAAACTACCAGCCCTTCTAATGTATTCATATTTTACCTAACTTGTACCTAAGCAGACTGCTTTAGACCTAAGCTAATGTTTATTTTTTATCTGATAGTTGAAGTCCCCCTAGGGATTGTTAGTTTATCAATGAGTACTGAATCAGTACAGTTGTTTATTTTGGGATTTAGGAAGTTTCATGGTTTTGCAGCGGAACATGCACTAGTGGCACTGGGTTCTTAGTTGGGTACAGCCTTGATAGTATGGTTTCAAATCACATTCAAGTTTTGTGTATATGACTGGAGGGTAGAGACTGAAAATAATGCACTTGTTATTCAGTTAATTCTTTTAATAAATTTGCAGTAAAAGAAAATGTGATGAATATATGAAAAAAGTTCAATATTCTTAGCAGTCAGGGAAATGCAGATCCAAACTACACTGAGATTTCATCTCACCTCAGTTAGAATGACAGTCATTAAGAATACAAGTAATAATAAATGTTGGTGAGGATGTGGGGGAAAAGAATATTTATACACTGTTGGTAGGATTGTAAATTAGTATAACCACTATCGAGATCAGTATGGAGATTTCTCAAAAGACTAGGAATGGAACCACCAAATGACCCAGCTGTACCATTCCCTGGTATCTTTCCAGAAGAATTAAAGTCGGAATACTATTGCAGCACATGCATACCTGTGTTTATATCAGCACAATTCACAATAGTTAAATTATAGAACCAACCTAGGTGTTAGTCAACAGATGAATGGATGAAGAAAATGTGTATACACACAATGGAGTTTTACTCAGCTATAAAGAACAACAAAATTATGTCATTTGCAGGAAAATAGATTTATGTTAAAGGAAGTAAGACAGACTCAGAAAGACAAGTGCTCTATGTTTTCTCATGTGGAAGCTAGGAAACTAGAGAGAAAAAAGGGAACTCATGAAAATTAGGAGTCAGACCTGTAGAGTAGTGGAGGATCAGGGAGGGAGGGAGGGAAGAGGAGTATGGGGAAACAGACGGTATAATGTTATATGCATATATGCATGTGTCAGTATGAATATCACCATCACGTACAATTACAGTGCATCCATAAAATTGAAAAAAAAAATAAAGAACGTAAGGAAGATGTAGAAGGGTTTGTGTTGCACTCTTGCTGCTATGATGTAGAATGCTGCATGAGAAAAGAAAAGGAAAATAATGATGCACACCGCTTCAGCTAGTCAGGTTCTCGACAGACTTCCACAGCTGAGACTTTCTTCTCATAAAGCTTTAGCTTGCTGGAAAGGTAGTGGAAAGTTAGTTAGTGAATTGCTAGTCTGTATGATATATGAGACCATCACTAAACAGGAAGTAGATGACTGGAATTGTCATAGTAGAAAAGGTAATGTCACCTTGATGTTTTAATCTACACATTCCCTGGTATTTGAAATCTGAGGATTACTCGTAGAGGGTTTTGGGTAAAGTAGGTTTATGGGAGCTAAAATGTAATCTGACAAGGTATTGATACATTTCAGAAGGTGATGTAATTCTTACAACAATTCTATTATATGATTACTTTTACTGTACCCACTTTATAGATGAGGAAACAGAGTCACAGGGAAGCCAATGAAGTTGACCAGAGATACACATAGCACACATAGCAGAGCAGGAGCTTAGACCCAGGAATTGACTCCACAGCCAGGCTTCTTGGCTGCTCTGCTCTGACTGCATGGCTAGAGCATCACAGTCCCAGAATTATGTTCCCTGGAAGGGACATTAGAGGTCATCTACCTCAGGCCGCTCATTTTAGAGGCACTAAAATGGCTCTTCTGCAGAGACTGAATAACTTGCTTTATGGCCGACTTACCCTGGGATGGACAAAATACCTCAATTATCTTCCAGTTTATGCTTATTATGCATGTCTGTATAGGGATAATAAAAAAAAAAAAGAGACTTCCTAGAGCAAGTGTGTGCTTCTGTCCGCAGGTCTCTGCCAGCTCTTCAACATAGGTAATTTCTTTTAGCTGCTCTTCTTTCTAATTCTCCATGTTTTCATGGCTATCTTTCAATTCTTCTAGGTCTGATCAAGAGGGGAGTAGAATTTTTTCCATGTTTTAGCAAGATCTATGAGGTAGAGCACCCTAGTTATAGTGATTTTTTTCTCTTTCATGTAATATTTTGAATAATTTGATGATTCCTTAGTATTGGGATCCAGGCTCTTTCTGTCTTATTGCTCTATATGTTGAGGAAATTTCCCTTATCCACATGGTCCAGCATGGCTTCCACCTATAGTCAAGCCTGTGCCACAGGGGTTCACTTAGAACCACTCACCTCGTCGTATTAGCCCAACTCAGTCACTGGGCGATCCTGGACTGCAAAGTGAAGCTGAAAAATGTAGTCTGTTCTGACCAGTCATGCGCCCAACCAGAAATTGGGTTTCTGTTATTAGAGGGAAAGATAATGAATATGGAGGCTGCTGCCTGGGGCAGCCTGCACTGTGTTATTTGATATTCATAATTTTCTTTGGATTCCCAGATGAGAGTGGAAAAGGGGATAGTCAAAACTTTAAGTGTTAGAAATGTTGGCAACACTGAGACACAAGTTCTTCTCAAAATAGAGCTGAGTTATGTTGGGATATTTTGGTTACAGCATTTTCTCACATGTCTGAATTCCTGTTTGGATTTTAGTTACTCCTGATTTATCAGCCTGGATGAAAAATTGAAAAGACTTGATATTTTCAATTTGTATCCAAAACAGCTTAAACAGTATCTGAGGATTCCTCTGCTACTGTAAGGGATAAATAATTTAGTTTGATTTTCCTTTAAGTCCAAATAAATAAGATGAAGATTAAACTCAAGATAAAGCAATAGTGTCTCTTACTGTGTCTTGTTTGTTATTAGTACCCTGTCATGAAAGCTTTGTGGGAAGTGCTGTTTTGATATTTGTTATTGAGGTATAATTCTCACAGACAGGTATTTAAAATCCTTTTGTCTTAGCCAGTTGATTGCATTGTGTGCATGGACTAAACAACTAAAAAAAAAAAAAATGAAGTTTAGTATGTTAAATAATAGCTTTCTCTAGAGATACTTCCGGCCATGGAACCCCAGTGAGAAACCATCAGATTCCATTTTAAGGAAGCAAAGCTAAATTTTGATGTGCATTTCCTACCAAATGCAAATCTAATCAGCAAGCAAAGAACACCTAATGTTTTGTTTTGCTAGTGGCAGCAAAGAATGTAATGATGAATATAATATAGTTTAATGCCTGTGTGGAATAAAATAGATAGGTCTCTGTCTGTTTTACGGCCAAAGTAGGCAATCTGTAGAGTGAGTTTCAAGAACACCCTAAAATGTGTTGACCTTTTGTGGCAGTGACTGCTACATGTCAGAAAGGGATCTCCCCAGAACTTTACCGTGGTTCTGTTGGCAGAGTATTTGTTGCACGATATAGAAAATACAATCTGGTTATCTCTCATTTCTTTTATCTGACTTAGCCTAACTTCAGGTGATTGCTGAAGGATGCACCAAGGATGATTGGTGGTATCAATTGCAAAGTCTAACTGGAAGACCAAAAATTAAATGGTACTTGAGAAACTGTAGTGAAGAGAAACTATTTTTGGCTTTCCAATTTCTACCTGTATTCAATATGGCCACTGAAAATTCTCTTGAGACAGTTTGAATCTCATCATTTTCAATTACAGGGGGAACTCTGTACCCTTCCCTGGTATGCTTCTGGAAAGCAAACATAAGAAACCAGGTGCCATAAATTCTGCTTCTCCAAACATTATTGTAATAAAGGTGTGTGATTTTTTTTTTTTTTTTATGAGTAACCTTTTAAGAACACATGGCTTTATTATAATGGTAAATGGGAAGGATAACTATGGGGATAATGGAAAAAAAAGTAAAACAATTTTGTGTTATTGAACCTTGGTACTCAATTTTAGGCACGTTAGCCCAGGCCAACTCTCTTTTGGTTATAAGTTGAGTTTGAACTTGCATTAACTAAACTGATATGATTTCTACATTTGATGGTCCTGACTGAATTGATAAAGGTGTTTTTATTTTATCTTTTTTTTAAGAGATGAGGTCTTGCCATGTTGCCAGCCTGGCCTTGAATTCTGAGGTTCAAGCACTCCTCCTGCATTGGCCTCCTGAGCAGTTGGGACTATAGGGGCCTGCTGGTCACCATGCCTGATAAAGGAGTTTTTTAAAATCTGGAATTTTACCTTGTGCATTGTCTATGCATTGTCTAAATATATGTGATTATGAAAATAAAAGTGCGTTTTTGGTAAAACATACAATTAAGAGCAGAGAGTGGTGGCACACGCTTGTAATCCCAGTACTTGGGAGGCTGAGACTGGAGGATCGCAGGTTCACAGCCAGCCTCAGCTACTTAGTGAGGCCCTCGGCAACTTAGTGAGACTCTGTTTAAAAATAAAGAATAAAAAATAGGGCTGCAGTGTGGCTTGCCTCTGGATTCCATCCCCAGTACTGCAAAACACAACACAATAAAACAAAACCATACAATTAAATATATAGAAAGTGATACATTCTCCCTCAGTACATACTCCCTCTTTGGAGTATATCATTACGGGCTACATATGTGTGTGTGTGTGTGTGTGTGTGTGTATATATATATATATATATTCCTTTGAGATAGTTTCCTTGTGCTTTTTCCAGCTTTGGACATATAGGAATAGAAAATGAAAACCAAACAGTATGTTCAGCCTAGTGTCTTGTCCTTTTTACTTGTGAGAGTTTTTTCATAGGACTAACACTTGATTAGCATGTTCCTTAGTGTTAGCATAGTATTTTATTATGTAGTTGTTCTGTTTTACTGGTTGAATGTTTCCCTGTTTTGGGATATCTTAATCTGCTTCCAGGTTTTTGTTTCATACAAAAAATATATGTAGTTCTACTATATTGTCTGCATCTTTGTCTTTCTACCAGCTCTCATGTTCCTAGGAGGAAGATTTCATAGACATTTAAGCAGGCCATGAAAATGAATTTTAAGGAAATACTTGATCAACATCAATTTTACTTTGCCCTTTAGCCTCCTTGTTGTTTATCATAATCTGTGACTTTTGCAGTGTTGAAAGGCATTGAAAGATTCAAATTAATTCTTATTACTGTCAAAAATCAAATTCATTAACAATAAATATGTGAACCTTAGAGATCAGAAGCTAAAATATTTGTGTAAGTGGACCTGAACATCAAGCCAGATCCTAAGTCCTCATGAAAGATGCACTACAAATTATTTTTGTTCCATGATCTTTTCTGTAGGTTAAAAAAGTAACTCATAGCATGTTGACATTCTGAGGAATGTATAGCTTAACACAGTCGCTTGCAAAATATAGGATTGGCTCACTGAAATGTTATATACAACATCAGTCAGGAGTTTCAAAACAGAATGCTAGTGGTTCTTCAGTTGAGAGTTTCAGTCTGTTAGTGGAATGATGTTCATCTTTGACCTTCAGATACCTCTTCCATTCACCGCATTTCATCTTTAAGAGAAACCTATTTATAGATAGGTTTATAGGTATTTATAGGTAATTTATAGATAAGAAATTAAGTTACAGAGGGTAGAGTCAGAACACATATCTCTGTAAACCTAACTCTTACTACAATTACTTTGCTTTACAATTACAATTACAATTACTTAAGCTTTGTGTTTCTGTCCACTTAAGTTGGATCACATATGATGAGACTCGATACTTTATTTCGCAGTCCCATGGGTAATAACCCTCCCCTTCAAAACACACACAGTGGTTTTCACTGTAAAATGAGTATTTCATGTGTGGAATGTTATACTCTTCTCATTATTTTCTAGCTGTGTTTCAGATCCATGTAAACTGAAATTCAAACATATTATCCTATTCTTTTAAAGACTTTATATATTATGCTACATATATAGAGATAAAATGCCTTATTAGATTAATTTCTTACTGTTAAATTCTCCGTAAACTATGCAACCCAGATAAGATTTGTCCATTTCAAAGTGCTAAAACATGCAGTTAAATCTTAATCATTTGGATGGGGGTGGGGCCTGGGATGACAGTGGTAGATGGTTTGGTAAGAAAATTCCCTGAGAGGAAATTTCAAATTACTTAGCAAATTATTTCATGAAGTCATCATGTATGTTGGGAGTTATTATTTATGGAGAATCAATTGGTATTCTCATTATTAGTTTCATTAAGACAGTTTCCCTAAGGACCTCTGTGTGATAACACTTATTTTTAAAGACTGGATCCAGTTGCTGAAGGTACTTGGAAAGAATTCTGAATGCATTTCTTTTAAAGTATCACATAGTTTATATTGTATTCATTCTTGCTATTTTCCTACCATTCTAGAGAGTTTTATATTTGCTATTATGAAAACAAATATATTTTTTGTATTTATAGAGAAATTATTCTTTACTGAAACCTTACTTCTTAATTCCAAAAAGGTGTCTCCGTTAGTTATAAGTTAATTCAAATGAACTCCATTAAATTCTCTTCTCATTTTTCTTAAACATTAAAATGATATGGTCTTATTGAACTGTTTGTTGGGTATTAATTCTTATATTGTCACCTATGAAACATATAGGTTTAATTGTTCAAGAACTATCAGATTTCGACAGTTTTGATGGGAAGCCCGTTAGCATGAAGTAAATCTGTGTTTGAGAAATTGTTCTCTTGAAGGTAGTAACTTGAAAATGCCTGTAAATGCCTAGTAATGAGTCTGAGCAGTTTGTGGGTAGAGGGGTTTTACTCCATCTCGGGCATTCGTCTATATTCATTCTGAGATACCATCACAGCTACCTGGGGTCTTTCTTTAGGCTGCAGTTTGTACCCATCTTTCCCATTTCTATTAGTAACGGAGCCCTCATGATTCTAGCATACATCTTAATGTATCAGGAGAGAGAGAGGGAGAAGGAGAGGCAGGTGGCAGGCAGGTAGTTTGATGATTAGCAGAGTTTTGGACATGCTAAGGAAATACAAGATGGTTTCTCTGAGTGGGATTGGGTGAATGTGTTTTCGGTGAGTCTGGAGACAGAGGAAGCTAATTCCACTTGGACACCTAAAGGCGGAGATCATGGTGTGGGAGAGGCATTTTGGTGTCATTCTCAAAGTTTTTTTTTTTTTTTGTGGTGGTACTGTGGGTTGAACTCAAGGGTATTCTACCTCCTAGCTACACCCCCAGCCCTATTTTTTATTCTTTATTTTGAAACGGTCTCACTAAGTTACCGAGGGCCTCACTAAGTTGCTAAGGCAGGCCATGAACCTGCAATCCTCCTGTCTCAGCCTCCCAAGTAGTGAGATTACAAGCATGCACCACCATGCCCAGCTTCAAATTTTTATTTATATGTGAAAAATCCATATTAATGTTAGTGGATTATTTGTTGATCACCGATGGTCATGCAAACAATAAAGTACCTGGGTTCCCCGTGTTTTCTTTCTTATCAAAGTTAGTATTTTAGCCTAGAGGAAAGAATGGTGCTCTGTGGTGGGGCAGTGGAACTTCATTTTAGAAAGGACTACATCACTTGAGACATTTTGGAAATTTGTGGAGAGCTTCTAGTCTAGTGCCAAGAGGCACAGCAGGCATCTAGATGTCTGGCAACGCCTGGAGTAGTTCTGCACCTCAGAATTTTTTTCTGTGTCCTCTATTCTGCTTGAAATTCATGCAGTTAAAAACCTGTTCTCCAGCCCAGAACTTGTGCGCGCGTGCGTGTATACATGTACGCATAAACAGTGTATATTTGTGTGGTTTTCAAGTATACTGAATTTTCTAAAAACGCAATTACTCTGTAGCAGTACCTATAGCTTCTGCATTTGTGATTTAACAAATAAACTTGGTATTCAGACTGTTTTATTACATCTTCTAGAGTAGTTATGGTTGAGTATTTACCTAGTGAAATGCCATAATTTTGTTATAAATTAGTTTCCTTTATTTCTTTTTAATATAACACTTAGGGCATTACATTGATTAAAGTTCTGTGTTGGATTATTACCTGTTTCATTTTAGGATAGTAATTATAACAATTTGCTCTTAAATAGCAGAAATGTGGGTTGGGATATAGCTAGGAGGTAGGGTACTTCTCCTGTACTGCAAACAATAACAAAGTGACAATAATAGCGGAGTTGGGACTGATAAGGGCGAGGACTACTGGTCTGAAAAGAGGCACCTGTTTTCTTTGCTGTTTAATTGCCAGGAGTTCTACAGGATTGGTAGCCATAAACCTTACATAGCACATGGAGTCATTTACAAAAATGAAATGCTACTTAATAATAGGAAGAAATTCCACCACTTTTTTCTATATAACATTGGCATTAAAGAGATTTCTGGATCATTATGAATATAATAATAATTTTTTTAAAACTGTGATCTCTGTTCAGTCTAACTTTACTGTGGATAATTTATTTTACTTTTAGAAGAGTGTTAAGTACATTCTTGCATTTAAATGAAAGATGAAACTCTTCTTTGCTCTTGAAATCCTTGTGCACAGTCTTGTATTTTAGAGATGGCAAAGTCAGCTGGATCAGCTAAGTCACAGAGCTTCTACAATGCTTCACAGAGAATTATTTTTGTTTTATTAGAGATTATAACTACTTATGAATACATTGAAATGGTGTTTTCTGAACATTAAGTGGAGATTTGTTACTTTAGATGAAGGAAAAAAATAACAGAGCCATAGGTATTATAGTCTGACTTCAAAAGAGGCTGAGCTAATTATCACATTGTGAATTAAATAAAAAACAAAGCTAGGGATATTGCACTATAGCTTAATGAAAAATATTATACCAATATGTATTATGCCATCTTGGCATTTTAATATATTTGAGCTATCATAAATAAAATATGAATTAAGCATGGGTGTAAAATCTGAATTGCTTTTTAAAAACTTCCCAGGAGAAGCCATTGTTTTGCATTGGTTAGCTAGTATGTTAAATAGGTCCTCTTTGGCATCTCACCCTTAATGGGCTATAAATGAAGCCACTGAAACCCAGAGGTCTGACTATATGGGATCCTCCCAATATTTCTGTTGTCTAGTAGTGGTCCAGGACATAGGACTCTAGCTTTCTTCCTTGCAACAAGGGTTGTAATTGAGTCATGAATTTATTTTCATGTATAAGAAGAAAGGTCTTCAGAGAGGGGTTAGCTGGCTTTTCCCAAGGCTGCAGAAAGTTAGATGGATTGCACTTCGATTGTATGCAAAGGTAAATTTAAAGTCTCCCTTAGACAATAGTGTTGGTCAGAACTTAAAGAAGTAAATAGCTTTTAGATGAATTCAAGAATTTTGTTCGTGTATAATAGATTTGTATACACACACACACATCGCTAAGAAGCACACACTCATTCATGATAATAGGAAGATAAAAGATTGATTTATGAACCTTAGGTATCAGAATGGTATTTGACATTCTGTTTACTAGAGTAAATTATTTAGATAAGGGCATTAGTCTTGCTTAAAGCTCTTTTTAGCATGTGAAAGTGGGCTTGTCCGTTCTATTTCATTGTTAGGAGATATTCTTGAAAAAGTGCTATGAAGTTTATAGTAGGATGGTCACTAGGAGAATGGACTAGAGCATAATATACAAATACTAGTTGGTGTATGTTACTGTGTCTTGTATAACCTATTTATGAGTAATTCATATATTATTACTTTTGAGACATAATAGCATTCATCAGTTTCTTATAATTTAGTAGCAGATTATTGATTATGACTCTTCTCCAAACATGCGCAGATTTCCATTATTTGTGAAATTATCTTTTCTTTCTAGTTTTTCTACCTCTTCCTCTTTCCTGTTGAACAGAGGCCTGTAATTGCTGCCTTCCATTGCTTTCCTCCTACTGATTCCTGATGCTTCCACAATCTGATTTCCCTGTGTGCCATGGGATGATAGGTAATTGTAAGCCATGCTGCCATGCTCAGGTTAGACATTCATTCAGTGGATCTGGACTTGGCCTCAGAGTCCTCCTACACACAGAATTGCCTCAGGAGACGAAATCGATTCTTCATTTCTACGTGTGCTACGTTAGTTCATTTCTTCCTTTCCTTTCCCTTCTTCGTCTCTAATGATGTTTTTCTTTTATTTCCTTCCTTCATCTGATGAATTTTAAAGGACTATTCCTTAGCCTTTTACTTTTTCCCTTCATACATTTTTTTCTCCCTAGAATTCATTGAGCTCAGATCTTAAATAGTCATTCCCAAATCAGCATTTCCAGTCATGTCTCAAATTAAATCTGAGTTTCATGTTCAAATATCTAATTGCCTACAATTCTGTTTGGTGGTTCTACCATTACCATCAATTGAATATGTTTGAAACTGAGCTCATTATCTTTCTTCTCCAAACAGCCTCTCCTTCTTTACTTAATTGACCATCATGGGTATTAATTTTCTGGCATCGGGGTGTACCTTTGACATCTTTCTCTTTCATCTCTTGGTCTCAGATGATCAGTTATTTTCCCAATGAAATGACTTGTACCTTAACTTCTACCTTTGTGGCCAGTCTCCTGCTTCAGGTCCTCATCACCATTTGCCAGTGGCTTTGGAACTACAGTGCATCAGAATCACCTGGAGGGCTTGTTAACACACGCTTCTGGGCTCCATCCCCAGGGTTGTTGATTTGGTGGGTCTGTAACAAGTTCCCAGGAGGTGTTGCTGCTTTGAAGAGAGGGTGGAGCTACACTTTGAGAACCACTCCTTGCTTTATTAGTTAGCTCTCTGGTTTGTCTGCAATCCTTTATCAGAGTAAATTTCCTATAGCACCTTATTTTGTTATGTTATTCTCAGGTTTTACAATTGTCCACGATGCCCTGTTTCTTTACTTTTTTTTTCCCCTTAAATTCCTGCCTGGTTTTCAAAGTGCCCCCAAATTAAGCATACTTTATCCTTCTGTTTTTGCCTCTTGTAAACAAATTTTGTTTTGTTTTTCCGTCTATTTAATTTCGGACCTTGCTCAAGACTCACCTCCTTTAATTACTGTTGACTTTGGTAAGGTTCCTTCATACTAATACATAAATCCCAATAGCACAATTTTACTGAACTAGATAGACTATTATCTTCTTAATGTAAGGAATATTTTATGTCTTCTTATCTCATAAAGCCTAGCATAGGATTAAGTGGACATGGATTTGCTACCTAGTGAACTGATTGATTTCTCTAGTTTGGTTTATACCTAGAGGCTACTTGATTTGGAAAAAAAAGATTTAAAAAGCAAACTAAAGTAACTTCATATGATAGATCAGAGAACAGAAAATGGAGTTTAAACACTGTAACTTTATGACTAGTACAGTGTGCTTCTAGTGATACCCAGCCTTCTCTATGAATAGCTTGCTGTTGGTAATGGTGGCTCCAGGTTTTCTATTAAAGGGGGTGGAGAAGAAGGAGCAGAACCCCTGGTGGTGACAGTGGTGAGGAGAGTTTGGGGTGCAGACTTGTCTTGAGGTTTTTTTTTTTTTTTTTTTTGAGTAGCAGCCACAGTCTTTAAACTCTTACTGAGCAACTGTCCCTCCCTCCCTTCCTACCTCCCTACTTTGTGGAGATTGAACCCAGGAGCATTCTACCTTTGAGCTGCACTCCAGCCCTTTTTTAATTTTTAATTTTATTTTGAAACAGGATCTTGTGAAGTTGCTGAGGGTCTTTTGCTGAGGCTGGCCTCAAACCTGTGATCTTCCAGTCTCAGCCTCCCAAGTACTGGTATTACAGGCTTGTGCCACTGAACCTGTCTAGTTGAATATATGATTTTTACAGTGTGTGTATATTTCTTCTAAATCTTCCCCTGTCTAAAAGTTGGTGACTTCTTTTATCAAATGACTAATGTTTTGACTCCACAAATTAGTTACCAGCGTGTAGAGGCTCAAGCCTGAGTTCAACCCATCAGTCTCCCAGTTAAC
Source organism: Graphiurus murinus (assembly GCA_004027655.1). NCBI lineage: Eukaryota > Metazoa > Chordata > Mammalia > Rodentia > Gliridae > Graphiurus > Graphiurus murinus. The sequence goes on along the minus strand of PVLC010001202.1, from coordinate 59,525 downwards.
TCAATTATAGAAGAGGAAGGGATATTGGAGATTTGCTAGTTTGGACCCTAATTTTACATATGAGACAGCTTTGGCCTAAAAAGTGATTTGTGAGCTAAATCACAAAAAACAAGTCATGGCAAGGCCACGGCCTGACCTGAACCCACCCTGCATGGTTCTGTCTGTATTTCATGACTCCATCTGAAAAGACCTTAGATTATTTTGAATTAAATGGAAATAGGGTTGGTAGTTTTTGTTCTTCATTTGGGGGCTGGAGAGTTAATGCTCTTTAATTTATAGTTTTATCCTCGGTGAACAAAATATATCCATTTTTGAAACAAACAAAAAATTAAGCTATGCATCAAAAAGCAATATCCAGAGGTAATTATTATTTTTAATTTAAATTATAGATCTTATTTTCCTACAGGCTTTGCAATATCTTTCAACTATTATTCAGGATATTAAGACATGAAATACTATATGTATCTGATTCTCAATACTGGTTTTACGAATCATCTACTTAAAAATGTGAAAATGGTAGAATATGAATTATGAGCTTGTCTACTGCTGTACAGCTTCTGCAGCTCAGTATTGATGTTTGTTTTCATATAGAATGGAACACGGAGCTGGATTCCATGAGTGCTTATGCTGAAGCAAATAATAAAATGGACATTATTTGCATATTGTGCCATTCAAATTAGGAATTTACGAAGGTACATAAATCCTGAAGGAGCAATAATCCTACAAAATAAACCATTAACTTGATGCTGTTAATGTTTAGGTTGCCAAACTCTTTGTAATGCTGGGCCTTCTGATACAATATTTATGATTATGAATGTGCAGTTAAGAATTTTCATTCTACTATCTTCATTAACTTTAATGTGTCAGTAGCCAGTTACCCTGCCAGGTATGTAGACAGATGGCAGTTTTTTGAAGGCAGTCTTAGGATAGGTTTTCCTTATGAGTTAGTGAAGGTAACTGTCAGCTGAACGTACAAATATTGTGTGTGTGTGTGTGTGTGTGTGTGTGTGTGTGTGTAAATCAGGTTTGTCTGCCAAGTAGATTGTGCCACAAATGGCAGATTGCTACATGCTTATTTCTAACCCCTGAGATTTATCCTAGTCCTCTTTTGATTCTCCTCCCAATCAAACCCTGTATCTCTTAGGAGATAAGGAACAGGACACGATTTATCCTGAAACACATGCTGTGAGTCATTTAGTTCTAATATACTGTGTGTCATATTTCATTGATTGCATGGATGCTTCCATTAATATTTTTTTAAACAATACATTCTTTTTTCACATTAATGAAATTATTGAAATTATAAGATTAATGGGTATTTCTATGGAGTTAAAAATGTAATTTGGTATATCTTAGGCTATAAGTTTTAGCTCAGCTCTCTCTGCTTTTTTTTTTCCTATATCCCCAGCCCTCCAGCCCTAACTCAACTAACTCAATGCTGGGTGAGTCAGAATCACTATCTAAAATCTTCTTGTATTATGCAGTCCCATCAGTTTCTTTTCTTATAGTAGATCTTCATCGTTTCTCTTTTGTGTTTATAAACTAGCATAGGAACTAAAGGAACTGACATTTTTCTAAGTGATACGCCCTGATTTTTATTAAGCTACTTATAGATTGTTTAAGAAATATTCTAATTGAGAAGGGGATTAATAGTCAAGGATTATGCAAAGAAAATGAAGGAAAGGGGGATCATAGGTGGGAAACGTTGCAAAAGAAATAATTGTGACCCTTGAAGTTCAAGGAATCCATGCAAATCTCAATCATGGTTGCATTTTCAACCTTTTTTTTTTCTTAGATGATAAGTTTCTAAAGTCCTGTTTTTGGAGTCATTTCTGTTTGTGATTAAAGGATCGATCTGTCTTTTTTTTTTTGCGGTACTGGGGATTGAACTCAGGGGCATTCTACCTCCAAGCTACACCCCCCAGCCCTATTTTTTATTCTTTATTTTGAAACCGAGTCTCACTAAGTTGCAGAGTGCCTCACTAGGTAGCTGAGGCTGGCCTCGAACCCGGATCCTCCGGTCTCAGCCTCCCGAATGCTGGGATTACAAGCGTGTGCCACCACGCCCAGCTTAAAGGATCTGTCTTGTATGTATTTTTTTTTTTTTTTTTTTTTTTTGCAGTACTGGGGATTGAACTCAGGCATTCTACCTCCTAGCTATTCCCCCAGCCCTATTTTTTATTCTTTATTTTGAAACAAGGTCTCACTAACTTGGGGAGTGCCACCCTAGGTAGCTAAGGCTGGCCGAGAACCCAGATCCTCTGGTCTCAGCCTCCCAAATGCTGGGATTACAAGTGTGCACCACCACGCCCGGCTTGTATGTATTATAATGTCTTTCTTCACTCCTCCCTCATCTAGTTTCATCTGATAGCATAGATGTTTGGCTACAAATCATATGACATAGAAGTATATTGAATGTATGCTACACTTTCTCTGAGGAAAAGACCATGTATTCAGTTCCCAAGAAAATTCAGAATTGAGTATAAGGTTAGGCATGTTGGAGGTTTTTTTTTTCTTTTCTTTTATATGATCCTAACCTCAAATTTATGGCTTAGAAGCTTAGGTGACTATAAGGATTAAAAGATTCCTAAGCAATCAATAAAGAAGATTTTTTGGCCTAGCCAAAACATATGCTTTGTAAAAACAAGCAAACAAGAATTTGTTAGGAATCCAGAGCTGCTTTTAATTATTCAAGTATTTATTATTTTCAACAGTGGTTTCAAATAAAGGTGTTAGAGCCATGCTTGTTGTAGCCAAGCAATTGCAATACTTGGCTTTTTCGCCTATGTTTTAGTCATTGTCATATTTTCTATAATTAATTGACAAAATGCCAGTGTCTGTGTTCATTAAGGTGTATTTGCTATTGAGAAAAAAATCAACGTGGTTTCTGAAATTTCAAAAAGTAAAGGGTGCAAGTATGTGAAAAAAACATTCTTTTTCCTTAGCACATTTTAAAGGGACAGTGTGTAGGTAAAAGCCATGGAACCATACTTACTGAACTTGAAATAGTTTTGCAAATTTCCTTGGCAAATCTGATTTATATGGCGTGAACATTTCTTGATTTTACTCTTTTTCTCATTTCACAGACTTTGCCAGCTCCTAAAGATCTGCTTGGAGACTCACTGTGCTAATAGGCAAAGTTGGCCTTTCCTGTGCTTCCCTGAAAGTAGCCCATCCTGAAACACTGACCTTTTAGTTTAATAACAGTTTTATTTGAGAAAATGTTCAGGTCCTAAGAGCTGAAGAGCATTTTCGGAAAGGCCATTTTAAATAGTGGTCTCCAAATGGTGTGTCTTTTTCCCTTATGCGCTTTGGATTAGACCTATCAGAAAAAATGTATTGTTGCTTTCTGTATTCTATTGATTTAGAAACAAATAACATGAAGCTTAGATTTGCTCAAAACCCATTACCACACTGGTTTATTTTCCTGTCTGTACTTTGACTTGCTATTTTAGATTCTAAACTCTTTATGCTAGGTCATATTTTATCTTTTGTTATTTAACAGTTCTCCATTGTAGCTAAGGTAATTACTTTTTCAGTTGTGACCTTGGACTTGAGACCCAAAAGTTGGGATTTCATTTTTCTTTTCTGTAAATAGCTAGGGCATTAGAAGGACAGTTGTGCTTTGGTCCCTTTACTGATCAGAGGTGATGTCACCCAGCTGGTCACTTGGCATGTCTTCTAGGGCCCTTCCTGTTGCTGGTACTTGGCTGTTTCCACTTTTCTCGGTCTCCTCGTGGCCTGCCTAGGGTGATGACACCACTTGTTACCTGCATCTCTTCTCTCCTCACCCCACAGCTGGCAGAGCTGACGAGGTGGGCAGAAGGGTGTAGGGAAAGAAACAGCCGCCCTCTAATCTGGACTTCCTCTTCTCCTTTCCCCCACAACAGTGCCTCTGAACAGTCTCACCTATTAAGCATGGTGCCCATTCACCCAGCTCATCACTGTTTGGTAATGGGTACTCGTTGTTCAGCCAGGTTGATTATCGTCCCCTGTGCCGGACCCTTGCCCGAGAGGGCCCGAAGAGACGACAAACACACAGGAATGGTGCAAGCTTCTTTATTCTTCTCTCTCTCTCTCTTCTCTTACTCCCTCCCTATTCTCTTACTCCTTCTCCTCACGGGAGAGACTCCTTATCTTTTTCGTCAGGTATGGGAGGAACCGGAAAGAGAAAAACCCAGTGAGCCTATCAGGGAGTAGATCACTCAGGCAACTTAAGTAACACTACAGCCCCCTATTGGGCACGCGCTGTCCACGCTCTGACGTGCTGTGCTGGCGCATGCGCTCTCGTGGCATAGCCCTAGGATGTTACCACCTGCAGCTGCTCCTGGCACTCTGCCAGGCGCCTCTTGAGGCAAGGTCTCTCCGGGCCCACCGGGCTAAGACCCCAACAATTGATCACATCAGAAAAAGGTCACTGCTCATTTGGATTTCCCCTGATAGGAAGCCCCCATGTAACAGCCAGAAAATGCACTATGAAGAGATGATATTATGCTAAGTGAAATAAGTCAGATGCACAAAAAGAAATACCCGCACGATTCTACATACATGGAACCTGAAAAAATGAACTCATAGAAGCAGAGAGAGCAGTGGTTGCCAGAGATTTTGGAGGATGAAGGGGATAGGGAGATGCAGGCGAAAGGTTCTAAACCTTCAGTTATAAGGTATGATCTGAGTGTACAAGAACTCACAGCGTAGTGATTTCTTTCTAAAATATTGTATTATTTACTTGAAAATTGGTAAGAGCAGATTTTATGTTCTTATTCCACATGTACACAGATGATTATATGTAGTAATTAATGTTAATTTGATAGTGTTAATTATAACACAATTTGTACATGTCTGAAATTATCACATCATCCACCTTGAACATACATAATTTTTTGGTCAGTTGTATCTTGATAAAGTTGGGGAAAAAAACCCCAAAACAACAAAAGGAAGATATGAGAGTGTTCTATAAGTGCATGTAGGAATTTGAGCTCATTGCTTCATACTTAGACTTGGTATATAGTCTTAGGTTTTACAGAAGCCTAGTTTTAATTGGATTAATTAAAATCATTTTGGGTTTTCATTGAAAATTGGATTGAATTTTGCCTGAGAAATTTTTTTGTTTTGTTTTAGTTTGAACTAATCGAGGAGAACCAGCATGATTTTGCATATATAGATTGACAGTGTGTTGATCCTAACTGATATGTTAGACTTCAAAATATAGTTTGATCAGGTGGTACTGATTTTAAGTATTTCTCTCAGTTTTTGCTTTTAATGGAGCTACTGGCTGCATACAACTTGAATAAATCTAGTGTCACATTGTTTTGCTCGTTACTGAGAAGTAGATGAGATGAAAATGTGGAAATCATCACTTGTGGAATGCATAAGACTTCGTAGCTAGCAGGTATATCCATGTGCACTGTTTTTTCATGGGGAACCGAAAGTCTGGGAGATTAATTTATCTACCCAGTCTGGCTAGTAGAAAACCAAAAATTGTTGAGATTCTTTGCTGAGATAATACTGCTTGTAATTTCTCTGGTGTTATTTTTATTGTTTTAAAACATTTAATAATGGAAAAACTCTTTAAGATGGTTATTTTTTATTGTTTTAAAACATCTAATAATGGGAACACTCTTTAAGATTTCCTTGAATGCAAACAGAATTCTCTGTTCTAGTGGTTTTGCAGATTTTGTATGTCCTTTTCAAAGCAGAGACTTCTGTCTTTCTTATAAAGTATAAAGAGAGAAGAAAAACAGAAGCACTGTATAGAGTTGGAAAGGACCCTGGGGAACAACAGCCTTTTGGGAAAATTGCAGCTCAGAGAGATTAGAAACTTTTGTAAGGTCCCCAGATTGTTGATGGCCACGTGGAGATTAGACCTTAACTAGCATTTCCTGTAGTTCCTGATTTCCTTATCCAGGGTTCTTTTATTTCTTATATTCTCTCTCCGTTTGTTGCATTATTGAGGTATACTTAACATACCATATAACTCACTCATTCAGAGTGTGCAGTTGACTGGTTTTTAGAGTTGTACAAGTATCACACAATCTAATTTTAGAACATTTTCACCGCATCAAAAAGAAAACCTGTATCTACTAGCTGTCATTCCTCATCTTCCTTCCTCCCACTTGAGACAACTACCAATTTACTTTCTGTGTCCATGGATTTGCCTATTCTGAAGATTTCATATGAATAGGCACATATCATATCTAATCTTTTGTGTCTGACTTCTTTCCCTTAGCATCTTGTTTTTAAGGGTCCTCCATGTTGAAGCATGTTCCTTTTCTTGGCTGTATAATATTATATTGTGATAGCACATTTTATTTATCCATTCTTCAGTTGTTCCCACTTTTGGGATATTGTGAACAATGCTGCTATGATATTTATGCACAAGTCTTTGTGCAGATGGAATGTTTTAGTTTCTCTTGAGTATATACAGTACCTCAGAGTAGAATTTCTGAGTTGTGGTATCTCCATTTAGCATTTTGAGGATCTGCCAAACTATTTTCCACAACGGTGGTACCATTTTACATTCCCACCAGTAATGCATGAAGATTCCAGTTTTTCCACATTCTCATCAATACATGTTATTGTTCATTATTTTGATCATGGAAGTTTTAAGTGATATGTCATTGTGGTTTTGACTTACCTAATGACTAGAATGTGATTGAGGAACTGGATTGACTTTTTATTGTTTGGCTGTAAGAGTTCTTTATGTTTTGTTTATTCTGTGTACTTCTGTACTCTGGATACAAGTCTCTTGTCATCTATATGATTTACAAATATTTCCTCTCATTCTGTTGGTCGTATTTTCAACTTCTTGAGGTGTTCCAACATCATGCTGTTGTTGCCTTCTCAGAGTCCACAAGTGAAAGAAAACATCCTTGCAACTCTTCATATATGTTTTGTGTTATACTCAATGTCAGCCAAGTATTTAAAAGCATTTTGAATATCCTACTAATTTACTTTTTGTATATTCCTGAGGCAAGACACATATAATGTTTAGGTCATCAAAAAATGTATCCAAAGAGAAGAGACAGAACTGTATAGTTTTTTTTTTTTTTTTAATTTCATAGACTCAGCTATTTGTAATGATTATTAGGTTCTGTGTGTATTCTGAGAGCTTGCCAAATAGTTTTGGTGCTTTCTTTGTCATAATTTTAGTAGTAAGTTTCTAGTGAAGACATGATATATTTTCCTTGTTTTTCTTAGAAGGCTCGTAAGGAAGCCTGTAAAACTTGTCCATTTTATTTACCATCATAGCTCTAAGAGTCTTTACAAAACATATCACATATTGTACACAGTCTTCTAATTGGATAGGCCAGATGTTTCAAATCAAGTCACCAGGTATTTAGGAAGCGCCAGCTGTGTTCTCAGCACTGTTCTCTGTCTCTCTCCAATTGTTGGCTCTTGAATTTGAATGACATATATTCTAAAAAGTATGGTTTCCAAATTTTCCTAAGTCATGAATGCCTTGTTTTATAAATCATAGAAAAGTGGATGTAAATACGAATGATCTAAAGGTATATTTAAAAAATACAAATGATCTTCTATTGCAGTAAATGATTTTGTTGAATATTTAATTATCGAAGTAAGGAGATTTTGGTGTCATTTTCCTCTCCAAAGTCCCTTACAGCTTGACACCTCCCCTTATACAGCATTTTAAGACTGTAATGTTAGGATATCACCTTAAAGAATTTATACCTAATGATTCAGTCCCCACTGTGCAGTGAACAGCTCCTTGAGTTTATTATAAATTTTGGCAGATGTGGAAATTTCTAGGTCACCAAGGAACTCTTGATTAAATTACTCCTGAAGTGCACTAATTGGCCTTTTCCACAGCACTTAGGAAGTTCCAAGGAGATATTGACCACCTGACAGAACTTTGCCCATTCGGGTCTATCTCAGCCTTGGGTTCCTGAGTATTTCTTACTTTTGTTTTCAGGAAGTCACTTATTTTATCTTTTGCTTTGTGTTAATTTTAGTTTCTGATGAAGAATTAAAAAGAAGGGTAGCTGAGGAGCTGGCATTGGAACAAGCCAAGAAGGAATCTGAACATCAGAAACGGTGAGTTTCATGGTAGCTCAGGTTTTGGTGGACTTGTTATACGTATTGGATACTTTTAGAGAAGAGTGATTGTAATAAGACACTATTTGAATATGGCTGAACTTTAGAATATGCTGAGGACAATACCACTACTGGGTATATACCCAAAAGAATGGAAACCAAATTATCAGACCGATACATGTGTATCTATGTTTATAGCAGCTCAATTCACAATAGCCAAACTATGGAAGCAGCCAAGATGTCCAACCACAGATGAATGGATTACAAAACTATGGGATATGTACACAATGGAATTTTACTCAGCCATAAAGAAGAACAAAATCATGTTCTTTGCAGGGAAATGGATG
>PVLC010001202.1:0-51023 GCA_004027655.1 Graphiurus murinus | reverse complement strand
CAGTCACAAAGAGTTAAGAAGCATATGTTCTCCCTAATATGTGGATGCTAGGGAGAAGATGGGGCATAGGAGGGTCTCCAGATGAAATGGAGAGATACTCAATAAGCAAAGAAGTTGATTTAATTGTAGTGGATGCATGGGGCAGAGGGACACCCTAAAGGCACATGATGTACTTACACAATCATATCAAGGTCACTCACTGAAGTGAACCTGAGGGGAAGGGAGGGGGAGGGAATGGGGAGGGAATTGGGGAAGGGGTCAAATGAGAAGTGTGTGCAAATATGTTGTTAACAACTTGTACTTAACAAAGATGTATGCTATATTGCACGAATTACTACAATAAAAAAATTAAAAAAAAGAAAAGAATATGCTGAGGATATGAATTTGGTTGTTTTGGGTTTTGAATTGTGCCTTTTAGAGTCCTACATACCCTCTTTCCAATAATTATGTTATTATTATATCTTATAACAATTCTTAGTTACGTGAATAGTGAGCCTTGTTTTCTTGATTTGAAAACGGTTTTTAAGAGTTCCCCAGGAACCTTTAAATCTCTGAATGAGTATGTTTGAGGGTGAAAAATTAAATTGCCTCTTCTTACATATTAAAGTAAATGGTATTGTAGCTACCAGTGAATACAATGTCATACACAGTGCTCCAATTAATAAGTAGCACTGATTAGTAATATACTCATTAAAAAATTAAAATGTATCAGAAGTTTGTAATGTTGAAAATCAAAATTATCTATAATTCTTTCCTTTAGAGATAACCACTTTGTTATACTACTCTAGATTTTTTTCTGTGTACATGCTTCTATTTTATTGTTGACATTATCAATTTTGCTACAAATAATAGCTAAAAATTGCTCACTGAAGTGTTCTTGTAGTAGTTGGAAATTGGAAGCCATCCATATAACCATCCTGGTAGACAGGAGGGATGAATTATGGTACATGCCTACAATGGAATACTAGATAGTCAAGTAGATCCTTATGTGCTGATTCAAAAAGATGTTGAAGAGCTATAAACTGAAAAAAAGCAACCTACAAAACAGAACAGATAATTTTTTTTTTTTTTGGTAAAAAGCGCTACTTTTTAAGGACTTAAAGTATATATTTATTCATAAAAATGTGTGAATATATTTTAATCCAAGATAGAGTCAAGTGCTTCCCATCTGTGCTATTTCTGACATTTGCAGAGAGCATAGCGCATTATGATTGTATGGTCCTGTGAATGTATTTCTACTGTGAGCGCCAAACACTTGCCTGCCAGTGAGTAGAAGCTTGATATTATTTGTGATGTTTTGGACTATGCAACTGTTTTGTTTGAGAGAGCTAACATAAAGAATGGCCATAGGATCTTTAACATATAACTTAACCCCCGTTTGGGCATGAAATATTTCATCCCCAAAATGAGGGGTTTAAAAAATATTCTCTAATATGTCCTCTTTCTTGGCACATGGCTAAGCTAACTCACAGTTTGCATACAACATATGGAACAGAATATGAGTTACATATTAAGACCACTGTTTTCTCAGGAAATATAAAAGGCTTATGGCTTAGGATTTAAAAGATCAAGATGTAATTAGTACTGCCAAAAGAGTCTGTGTGTATTTCAATAGTTTTCCATGTAGCACTTTGTAATTATTTAATTGGGCGAGAGTATATAATTAGATAGTGAAGTTTAAATATTAAAAAAATCAAATCATTTTCTTTAAGAAGAAAATCAGTATATTGTAGTAGCATTTCTTGTCTTTGAATTTTTATTATTTCTAATTGGATTTTATTTTAATAATAATAATATTCTTTGGTTAGACTCCTATTTACTTTGCTTATTATATTGCACAAAGGATTTTTTTCCCCTTTGTCCCCATGTATTGCAGACCTTTTGTTAAATTAAGTGTGGGGTGTATGTGTATGTGTGGGCCCCCCTCCCCCATTATTCAACTCCCATTGCTCTGCTTTGGGTCCATGAAGGGGAAAGGGCAGATGCGATGAATTAGAGGTACCAGTGAGAGCCAATTTCATATCTCATGTGGGGTGGAGTTGGCAGCCTTGCTGTAACCTGGACAAATGACTATTGATAAAGAATTTATTTTCTGTCACCTTTAAGAAGAGCAGAGTGGTACAGCCTTTATATTATTATTTTCTTTAAAAAAATGTTTTGTTTGAAGCCTCCTTCATGTAAACTTCCAACTGTCAAATCTTGGCAAAAAATGTGTGTTCATCTATATGATATTTCCTAAAAGAATCAATAGCTGTTTTGTTGTTGTTGTTGTTTTTTTTTTTTTGCTTCCACCAGAGAAGAAACTTTTTGAAAAAGGATTAAGAAAGTTTTATATTCAATGTTTTAAAAGCAACTCTTTTGACTGAGAGCATTTACACATCATTGTTTGTTGCCTAAATTTGAATAAAGACTTGTAAGAAGTTTTAGGACATGGTTCCTCATGCCATAGTGTTGCCACTGGTTTATGCCGTTTATCAAGTTTCTCTTTTCACCTCAAATGCTCACAGAACTGTCAATCACTTCTCTAACATGTAAGATCTGAACATAGGCACATATGCATGTAAATTTCGAATAACCCTGTTGGAAAAGGACTTTGGAACGAATTTGACGGTGGTATTTTTCTTTATAGAATAATTATTATTGTAGCTTAAAACTTTATATTCACTATTTTTAAATTGACACATAAAAAATATATTCACTGTGTAATGTTCAAATCAGGGCAAGCCTGTCTGTCTCTGCAAACATTTATCGTGTGTGTGTGTGTGTGTGTGTGTGTGTGTGTGTGTGTGTGTGTGTATGTGTGTGTATGTGGTAGAAACATTTGCAATTCTTTTCTCTAGCTTTATTTTAATCATGACATTTTATTTTTTTACTTTTTGTAACTGGGGATTGAACCCAGGGGCTTTCTACCTTTGAGCAACACCCTCCCAGCCCTTTTTTATTTTGAAACAGGGTCTTGCTAAGTTGCTAAGGCTCTGACCTTGAACCTGTAATCCTTCTACCTCAGCCTCACACTGAGATTACAGGTGTGTGCCACCATATACCACCATACCTAGCCTCATGGGACATTTTAAACTTATTCAAAACCAGAAAAAGAGTCTAATGAATCCCTATAACCTATCACACACAGTTTCAACAATTCTTTTTGCTCACTTTTCTATATGGTGAGTGGTGAGGAGAAGCAGTAAGGTTTTTAAGGTGAGCTTTGTGGCAGGGAAATACTCTGAAATGTCTTCTATCAGGGTAACTGAAATAAAGATTTGTTTCAGGTTTCTTTGGTTGAAAGACTGAAACTTAACTCTGCTTACCTTAGGAAGCAAAGAAATTTTTAGAAGCACTCTGGATAGTTTAGAAGAATCACAAGGAAGATCAGAGAACCATTAACTAGGGAAGAAATGGGTACTACTACTAAAATTACACAATGGGAAGTAATTTCTCGAAAGGAGATGAGGACGAGGTCTCTAGTTCAGAGGAGAATGGATAGTGGGTGACTGAATTTCCTTGAATTGATGTTGCCACTGACTTTAAGATGTATTACTAAGAAAAAATTGCTGCAAATTATCCCATAATAATTTATTTTTTCAGGGGTTTCTTTTTGAAATAACTCATTGAGATTAATTTTGGATTTTTAAAAACGTATGTTGCCGGGGATGGTGTTGTATACACGTAACCCCAGCACTCAGGAGGCTGAGACTGGAGGATCTCAGTTTCAAGGCCATCTTCAACAACTTAGTGAGACCCTGTTTCAAAATAATTAATGGGTTCAGGATGTGGCTCAGAGGGAGAACACCCTTGAGTTCAATCCCCAGTCTCTCTATCACACACACACAGGCACACGCACACTCACAGTCTCTTGTGTATTCATAAGAAGGAAAGAGTAAGCAAAATAATAGTGACGGTGATAGTTCTCAACTAGGGGAGATTTTGGTCTCCAGGAGACATTTGACAATGGAGACGTTTTTGAGTGTCACGTTTGTGACTAGAGGCCCGGGATGCTGCTACGCACCCTGTAATTCACAGGATAGGCTCCCTGTGCCCTCTTCCTACAACAAAAAAGAATGCTGTGACTTGAAATGTCAGTTGTACTAATAGTGAGAAATCCAAGGTTAAAGTGTTTTTCGGACTTGTTCACATTGGGTTTTGTTCCTCTGAATCGCATTTGGCCTCAGGGTCTCTGTGCACTTGTTTTCCTATACAACATCACATCCTTGGCGTCACCGCATTCCTGAAATGGTTGCTTCACTGTTGTTCCTGGAATTTTTCCAAGTTACTGACACCAGTTCTTCAAATTTTGATGGTTATGTGCAAGTTATGACAACTGCATAGGACTGCGCCTGGCAGACAGCAGTTGAAAGATGTGGGAAAATGTGCATCCTGGGCTTGCTGAAATACAGTCTGTACATGCTCCAGACCATAAAATGTAGCAGATTGGAATGGCTTCATGAGCATCTTGCCTTACCTTCTACCCCGTGCAGAAGCCAACTACATGGAGATCCTGTTCACAAATTACTTAACCCAAGATACTTCATTAGGCCATTTAAAATTTATTCCAGCTCCTTGTGGGATCCCCTCCCTTATTCTAATGCAGATGTGGTATACTTAGACCTGTCCCAGAGATTTGAGCATATCTGATGTCTTACTTGGGCCATAGTGATGGCACAGTTAATTATAATCATTAAGACTATTATTTTATCATGTTAAAAACACATTTACATGTGGATTCTCAATTCAGTGTGTTGTAGATTTATTCTCTTTTATGGAAATCTTCAGTGGTTTGCTTAGTTAACGAAATCATGGCTCCCCCCCCCCCCTAAATTTCTGATACTTCATCTACACACTAAAACTGTTGGATTGAATTTGAAGTCAGTTTTGCTTATCATGTTAGTTAGCTTTTGTCACTGCGACAAATACCTGAGAAAAACATCTTAAAGGAGGAAAGATCGATTTTGGCCTTGGTTTCAGGATTTTAGTCCATGGTCATCTGACCTTCTTGTTTTAGGCCTGAAGTGAGGCGGAGACATCTTGGTGGATGGATTCGGCAAGGCAGCCAGGAAGTAGAGAGAGGAAGGCACTGGGGACAATTGATAGTCCTCAAACATCCCCCATGGACCCCACTCCCTTCAGCCCGGTCCCACTTCCCACAGCCTCACCACTTCATTCAGCTATCAAGGGATGAATCCACCGATGAAGTCAGAGGCCTCCTGATCCAGCCACTTCCCCAGATTCCCTCCTCTGAACCCTGCTGCGCTGGGTACCAAGCCTTCAACACATGAGTCTGTCTAACCCATAACACTCACCAAAACATTGAATGGATAGAATAGTTGCTGGGCATACTGCGTCTAGAATCAATGCTCATGCTAGCCAACTGTGTTTTGCTGTGATTGTCTATTGTGTGTTTGGATTATAGCTCACCATATTGTGTTGGAAATCCAATAGGCCAATACAGCAAGGCCATAATATGCTACAGTTTGAGTATAGACTTGACAAATGTGATTTACTTCTCCCCTTTGTCCTGCCTTCAAAAGTTAGTCTCTGACAGCAAGAAAAATGTGACTACTTGTGTCCTTTGACCTTTGAATTTCACCCCTTTACCTATAAAGGCAAGTGAATGTATTTTAGTTTTAATAACCTTTTTTCAGGAAACCAAGAAGAAAGGGATAGCTGCTTGATGTTGTAACTAGCTGTACATCAGCCAAGATTATTTGCTTGCTATTTTTAAATGGACATTGGTTGAGATTTTTCTCTCTTTTAGTATTTTAGAAAAATCACATTAGATATGTGAGACTTAAAATTATTGTGCTTAAAGTGGTTTAATAAATTATCATAAATTTTATCAGCTGTTTGGTTTAGAGAATAGCATATACTTCATTTAGTTTTCCATTGACTGCAGAATGGGTGTTATCAAATAAGGGCTTAAAATTTTTCCTACTTTTTAGGTTCTCATAATAATGGTGAAATTCATCAGGATGTTACCTTTTGTTTAAATTCATTATATTTAATAATTTATCTGGATTTTATTATTAGATATTTTCAGCTTTTGGAGGAAAAAGCTAAAAGGAGAAGGAGGAAATGGTTTGCCAGAGACAAATAGGGTTTTGCAGATTACTGTCATGTTTAAAATTCTTACTATATGAACTCTATTTTACATGGTACCTTTCTCATAGAAGACTCTTATAGACAGTTGTTCAATTGAATGAATTACTAAGACTGGAAAATCTTAACTACAAACTTCCTGTAGGAAGCACAATGCTATCATTTGTCCCCAAAGAGTTCATGTGTTAGAGACTTAGTTCTAATGTGATAATGTGGGAGGCACCTTTAAAAGATGGAGTCTAGTGAAAGGTCCCTGGGGGCACAGCCCTTGGAAGTGATTATGATAGCTCTCTGGGACCCTTGAGATTTTGCCAGTGTGAGTTGATAGAGCCAGCACGACCTCCAAATCACTCTCTGGCTTCCTGTCTGGTGATGTGATCACTTTCTCTTTCATACACCCTCTTGCCATGATGCTATTTGCCAGAAAGTCCTTACCAGAGCTGAGCTAATGTTGGGGCCATGATCTTGAATCTTCTGAACTGTGAGCTAGATAAACTTTTTTTTCTTTATAAAGTTAGCCTGCCCCAGGTGTTTTGTTATAGTAACAAAAATAGACTAATACATGTAGTTCCGTATGTCCGTGTGTATGTATGTATGTGTGTATATATGTATACAGTTACTACATTATTTTAAAATAAAAACAAAAGATTAAACAGTGCCTTTAAAAATTAAACACCAAAGACTAGATAGTTGTATCATAAATTTTTGTCTTAAATTATTGTAGCATTGAACACTGTTTTTCTGTCATAGATAGAGATTACGTAGTTGTTATGAAAATTATATACCTTCAATCTTCATGTGCTTTCTAGATAAATAAAAATTTAAGGAAAATACAACAAGTTTTAGGGAACAAATATGGTTGATGTTAATAGAAATCAAGATTTATCATAAAAGCATAGTTAGAAGTAACCTTATAAAACCCGTCACAACTGGCACAAATGAATCCACTTCTAAGTTGCAAGGAAGTTGATTATAGAAATTTGAGTGGTAGCTCTTTAGTGATGCACACCTTGTGTCCAGGTGGAACTTACACCACCTTGTTGTGCTGTGAGTGTATTTCTTAACATCTGGCTCCACTGTAGGTAGTGTACTATTTGTTGGCATCAACTTCAAAAATTCATTTATATTCCCCAACACTTAAGAGATTCTTCTGCAATATAAATACCCTTGTATTTTATTTTTCTCAGAAACCCCCTTTTGCCCTCCCATGCTTATCACATTGCTGTTGTTTATAGCCATTCTTTTCTATTTCATTCTGCTCTAAGATAGATAAAGACCCAATCTTTCTGAATGTAGCAGGAAGATCACATCATAACCACTCAGTATTCTCCACTGGAAGAGGATTGGAAGTGCTGTTTATGTACTAGGTTTGGGAATCTTGTGCCATCTGCTACTTTCATCTCTTTTCTTCAAGTGGCATTTCTCTATTTTTAATAGAGACAACTGCTTTTCTATAACCAACAATTATAGAAGGTTGGATTATCTAGTCTGTGTTTTATTCATATCTTTTTGCTTCTTTTTCCAAATTCAATTTTCTTTCCTATTGATGCTCTGCTGTTGTAGAATTCTGCTTTGAATCCTATTTGAGAAGCTATTTTTACATGGCAAAAAACTCAAACCTGGAAAACTAAAGTCAATCAAGCACGCCATAGAAATCTGTAACTTTTTTTTTCTAGTTGTAATAACAGCAGTGATGTTCAACCACTTCTTGTTCAAATGTTTCTTTTGACAGTAATTATAGTGTTTTCTCTCATGAAGCACAGTGTTTGAAGTAATTTGTGCCAAAGCTGGTTTTTGCATTTGGAAGTTTCTAGGAATTCATTTCTCAGAGTTCTATTATGATAGTCCTTGTTGAAGTTTCTCCATTACCTGGAACAATCAAGGTTTTCTTTTTTTGGGTGGGATAGGGAGTTATAATGTACTCTATGAATCATTTATTATTCCTTAAATAATCCATTAAAGCTTATTGTCAGCATTGCTATCACGGTTTTATAGAAGTGGGTGACTGAGATATGTAAAGTTTTTCAGTGAGCAGCAGAACCAGCCTAGAATTGGGCTGCACACAGCCCTCCCCATTCTGCTGCTGAGGGAATAGAATCCTTTGTCTCTCATTATCTCCTAAACCTTTATTCAAAGGAAATCCAACAAGGAACCCAGTGCTTTAAGTGTCTGCTTGTTATAGCCAGGACTGAGGACTTAGAGCTCTCTCAGACCTTTTCCCCTGTTTTTTCCCTGGAGAATTGGGAGTCATCCTTGCTGGCCCCAATGCTAATTGAGGGGTGGTTGGTGAAACCTTGGATCAGGATCATTTGCTCTCAGATTTGGATACATGGCATACACACAGTGTATTTTTCTAGTCCTACTAACATTTGTTGGGTAGACCCAGTTCTGTTTCATTTTAGAAGTTGAGTAGGCAGTGGCCTGATGTCCATTTCCTTAAGTCCGGAATTCTGTATTTGTGGGCAGTGGTCCACTAGGCTGGGCCGAGTCCTGGCTGATCCTCAGGCCTGGGCCTTCTGGAGGCCATCTGCTGGTCCTGCTGGCAATGCTGTGTTAGGAGTAGGGTACAAGAATGTGTGGTCCTTCTACGGAGGCAGTTCATTCTGCTTTGGAAACTTGGAAGAAATAAACAGAAATAATCCCTGGTGTGTGTGTGTGTGTGTGTGTGTGTGTGTGTGTGTGTGTGTGTGTGACAGAGGGACAGAGAGACACATACACAGACACATACACACACACACCAGGGATTGAGTCCAGGGGCATTCTACCACTGAGCTACACCCCAGTCCTATTTTATTTTATTTTGAAGCAGGATATTGCCAAGTTGCCACATGTTGGCCTCGAATCCACGATCCTTCTGTCTTGGCCTCCCAAGCACTGGCATTACAGGTGTGCGCCACCACACCAGGTTAATAGCTTTGCCACTTGAACCTCGAGTCAAGAAGGAGTATGGATGACGGTAAATCAGTATGACATTTTATCTCAGAGTTCTAAACATTGGTACATTTTCCTGTTTAAGTAATAATCTTTCCCCTCTTCTTTTCCTGGTTGGAGAAAAGTGTTTAAAGAAGAGTAGTTGAAGTTGGGCATGGTGGCAAACATCTATAATCCTAGTAGTGGGGAGGCTGAGACAGGAGGATTGGGAGATTGAGATTATCCTCATGGTAATTTAGGCAGACCCTGTTTTAGAATAAAAAATAAAATGTGTTGGGGTATAGTTTAATGGTAAAAAGCATCCCAGGGTCCAATTGTCAGTTTACCACCACCCCCCATCAAAAAAAAAAAAAAAAAAAAAAAAAAGAGTACTTTATCTCTGTTAAGCATGTATTTTATTGAGATGCATATTCTTTTGCATCCTGCGTCCCATTCTTATCCAAAAGCAGGTATATTTCATCTTTGATAAAAATTTTCCTCACCATTTATAAATGGCATACACAATAAAATATGTATGCTGGATTCATATATTATCATATAACTACAATGAAAACCACTCTAGAGTAGAAAACATATATCCAGCTAAGATGAGTTAAAATAAAAAAAGGTATTGTGTTTCTTCTATTTTGTGTATGCCGAACACTGTTACAATTATTTCATACATTTTAACTCATCTTCACAGCACCCCTGTTGGGTAGGTATTACCATTGTCTCTACTTTATAAAGGAGAAAATGGGGAGGCTGAGACACTTGCCCAAAGTCGTACCTGCTAAGTTGTTAAAACTGTGATTTAAAAGATTTGTTTTAGAATTCTTGCATCCAACCATTCTCTAGTACTAATTTCTGTGTATAGGGAATACTTTCATTTTTTTTTCACTTACCATTATGAAAAGGAATAATAAGCAGTTACTTGGATTTTCTTTTCAAAACCAATAGCCAATTAAAGTTCTCTTAAAAATGACCTGTGTTGCATGCTATAGATTATTAGATTATTAGAACAACCACTCGTGTGATATTTTAAAAAATTCCTTTATCTTAGAATCCAACTTTTTGGAAATTTGTGTTTTGCTGTTTTTTTTTTTTAATATAAGCTATGACTTATTATGCAGTGCTTGTTTATGTACAAATTTTTAGTGATGGTGGCAGTTTGAATTTGTTTAAGATTGGGACATTTTTCTTAGTAGTTCAGTGGGGACTGCGTAGAAGCAGGTGGTGCCCTGCGCTGTGAACTGGTCACAAGGCTCATGTGTCCATTGCTGGCCTGCTGAGTTCAGTGGAACAACTTGAGTACCTTCCACAGTGGAAGAATTTGTCAGCCTCCCTCCAGGAGTCAGGAAGCAATAAAGAGTGCATTTATTTTAATAATTGGTTGCAGAGTGAAAATAATTTTTGCATTTCTTACTATATAGCCATGCTGAGACCTTATTTTATTTATTTTTGTTAAACAGGAGACTGCTTCATTCCATTATTTTGTACTAGTTGCGTTGCTTGATGTGCTGAGTTTTTGACTTGTTGTGTTTGTTATTATTTGTTTATCTTTTATATGGTAGTCAGAGTCATCACATTTAGTCTGCGAGCTTATATATTTTATAATCAATTTAAAAAGTTAACCGCTGGGCTAGTTTGCCTTTGGAACTAGAGTATTGAGTTCTTCTATTGAAATATGTGTGGGTAGCATGGGAGCAATTTCTTAGTTATATACTATTTACAATTACTTCCTTAAATATAAATTATCTACCTCCTCCAGACATCAGCCATTTAATTTGAAAAGTTTTTCAATTTGTCCCATCAAGATGATGTGAGTGTCAAGTATAAAGTATAGAAATGGAAGTTAACAATGTAAATGTTTAAACTAATGAGTTAAAATTAAGTTTCGCCACAACTTCTTAGAATGGGTCTTTTAGATTCCTTATTCTAGTTCTATTTTATGAATGTTGCTTGTATTAAGACAAAAATCTCTTAAAAATCCACAAATTGCAATGCATTTGCCTTGCTGGTGGGGTTGATGGATCAAAACCAAACCACATAAAAACAAAATAAAAAATCACTGAAATCTCTAATTTTATGTAAGGAATATTCATTTCTGCAGTTTTTATTATTTCTACAGAACCAAGTGGGTTTGACTGAGAAAGGTCATTCCTCAAACTCCTGAAAACTTAGATAATATTGGTTTGTAGAAAAATGTACCAAATAAATACATACCTCTTCCATTTGCCCTATATTCTCTTTCTCTTCCCTCCATAAATCACTCACCTATTCATCTCCAAGGGGAAATGTATTCTTAGCAGTGTTATATGTAGTTTCCTTTTAAAGCAAAGTGAGATTGAGTAATGTTTTTCCCCACTCACTGTATTCAATCTCAAGTTGACGTTAGATTTGATAAAAATACCATTCAAGAAGACTTTCCCTAAGAAAAGTAATACTACTAATGACAATATTAGGTGCTAATGAACAATCATATGTAATAGTAGTAACTCTCAGCTTTTGAACGCTTCCCTTGTCCACAGAACTTTCTACACATTGGTTATTTTATCCTCACTGCATTCCTACAAAGCACTTTCTGACCTGCTGGTCTCCTCGCTTCCTGGATCAAGTGGCTGAAACAGAGAAGTTCACTTGTTTCCAGTCAATCTCCAGAAAGGACAGGCACTAGGAATGGAACCCGGGTGGTGTGGCCACTGAAGCCACACCCTCCATCACTCTCCTAATCTGTGTCTCAAGCTAAATTGTTTTCTGGTTCAACAGTGATGTTTCTTATTATATGTCTGAATGCTCCATCTGAGCCTCCTTTGAAGTAGTTAACTGAAAGTTTATTTTTCATAGGTTTTTAGCATAGTCAGCTATGCCTTGATTATGGAGCTCAATAAATAAGAAATTTAGTTTGAAAAGAAATTCACAAATGAAAGGACTTTTTTGGTGTTTTTGTTAATTCACACAGCTATATTTTGAAATAAAACTGCCAAAATACTGTCAAATAGTAGGTGAAGATTAATTTTTCTGTAGATTTTGCTGTAATTGTTGGCAATTGTGCATTTCTTTAAGAATATATCTGTCAACTCTGCAATACAGTTTTAATATAATTAAATAAAAGAAGCTCAAACTATTATCCAAGTGAGTTTTTGCAACTTATTTGTGTAGCTCCATGTAGGTTTGTCTCAGAAAGCTGTTTCCTTAACTGAAAACTTGAATAATGTTAGTTTAATAAGAAGATGAAGGTAAAACCAGATTTTTATTACTAATTATATTTGTTTCCTACTTCCTGCCTTTATGTCCTAACTTTCTTCCAAGTAATTGGTCCCTAGTGCCTGTATTTTAAAATGTATTATAAATCTATTACCTCTCATCGTTTCCATCCATCCCTACGTTAATCTTGACCAATGGTTGCTGCCTTCCCTCATGGGACATTTGGTGTCACAGCCTCTGGGGGACTACTGTCATGTAGCAGGTAGAGGTTGCTGCTGTAGCTAAGTATGCTATAAGACAATACAGTGACTTACAACAGAGAATCTTTCCATCCAAAATGTCGATAGTGCTGGGGTTGAGAAACCTTGGTCTAAGCCATTATCATTTTTCACTTGTACTCTTTATTACTAAGCCATCTGCAGGAAGCCACTCTTGTCCGCGAGATTCTATTTTTCAAAAAGCAGTTAGTATGCTTTAAGAAATGTTTTTTGACTCTCACTGGTTTCTTTGCTTAAAACCTTGGAATGGCTTTTTAATTAGATTTAACAGTGAGTCCAAGCCTCTTGCCTTGGCTTTTTCCTTTGTCTGCCTTTGTACATTTATACACCTAGACTTCCTCTCTTCCCCACTCATTGAATACTTCAGCCACATCAGGCGAGGCCTGTTTTGTGCCTACAGCCCCTTGCCCAGCATACTTGTTCCCCATATTTTGTGTCTTACTCTCATTTATTATTCACAGTTTTCCACAAATAACCCCACAGAGACCCTTGACCTGGTCACTTGGTGTGCAGTAACTAGGCTATTCTTATTTTTCTGTCTTCTCCCTCCAACTGTCCTTTTCTTGCTTTCTACTTCTTTGTGTCACTTTATCTGTTGATTGTCTCTCCTGCACTGGAATGTAAAGGTGTATCAGGGCAAAACTCATCGTCACATTTGAGGTACCAAAGAGAATGCATTACTAAATTAGAGTAACATGGGACTGTGGTGGCTAACTAGATTAAAATGAGGTATAATCTGTACAAAAAGAGAAAGGGAGGAGAGTCATTTTAGGAGCACAGCAATCACCATATAACCATCACCAGGACTGTGCTGGTGCTTATTTGTGTATTAGCTCTGACTCTCCAGGCACCCTCTCATGAGGCTTGCCTTAATTAGGATGTAGCCTATGAAACAATGCTGCATCTTCCCTCCCAGGATCCAAGGGTGGTTGGCCTCTCCTTGAACTGCTGGGGCACAAATGCACTTTATAGCTTTGTTCTCCAGGGCTTTAGTTTATAACTAGAAAGGAGCTTGGAGAGGGTAAGTCCTTTACCCTAGGTAGCTACTACAAAAGGCAGAACCTGGATTCAAATCCAGTTCTATATTAATAACTAGGCCTCTTCCCTGCTCGTTCTTCTTTAGATCTTCACAGTTCTTAGGGAGTGGCTGTGACTCCCCGTTTAGTAGTCTTCACTGACTTTCAGTTTTTGGCAACAGGGCCTGCACTGACAACTCCAAGGGAAGTATTATTTTGGTTTCATGTGACTTAGACACAAATGATTGACTTTTCTCAAAACCTGATAGTACAAGAACAGACTCTAAGCTTTGGAATATTTTAAGTTTTGCTCCCAAACACTTAAAATTTGCAACTACATGTAAAATATATACTGTATTATGCATTTATATTTTGTAGGAGACTGAATCAAAACATGTTTCATGTAAGTTTTTTTTTTTTTTTTTTTGCAGTACTGGGGATTGAACTCAAGGGCATTCTACCTCCAAGCTATACCCTTCGCCCTATTTTTTATTCTTTATTTTGAAACCAAGTCTCACTGAGTTGCAGAGTGCCTCACTAGGTAGCTGAGGCTGGCCGTGAACCTGGGTCCTCCGTTCTCAGCCTCCCGAATGCTGGGATTACAAGCGTGCGCCACCACGCCCGGCTTTATATAAGTTTTTGAGCCCTGAAAATTGGAACAGATTCAGAAAGTGTCTAGTGTCCTTGGTCATGTACCTCTGACTTGTCCCTGTGGACCTGGTCACAGGTATTTCAGTTGCCCTTTGAACATTTGGGACGTTAAGGCCTAAAGGATCATGCAGAAACATGGAATTGTATCCAGATCTCTGCTTTTTTTTTTCTTCATCCTGATTTGGTGAGAGTTTTGGTGAAACTGGAGAGATATCTCTTTTCTCCTTCCAATTTCCTTGGTTCTTGGAGATCAGTGCCCAGCTACAGTCCAAGGAACCAGGGAAAGCGAGAGTCCCACAGGGGCTCATGATGGCAGAATATTGAGTGGTTTATCATGCTCCTGGGCATTGTGTTGAGTTGAAAGTTGCCATGTGCTTGCTACCCTCTGAAACCGTCTTCCCACGCACTACCTATAAATGTTTTTTGGGGGGCCTATTTATTTATTTATTTATTTATTCATTTTCATTTTCTGGTAGCTTGTCACAACATGACACACACAGCAAACTCAGCCTTCGACAGCCTTTTGCAGACAAGAACAACAAATTCACCAGTCAGGGAACAAAGTGAGAGAAAAATGAAGAACAATATTAGAAAAGAACCCTTTGGGAAGCTGCACAAAAATGTTATATTAAAATCGATACCAGGGCTTGACCTTTTGTGGTACTGTATATTTTAAAGCCTCCTATTGATTCTCTTTTAATAACATGTTTATTCTAGTTTACTGACATAAGCCTAGGGAGAATATAAAAGGAAAAGATCAAATTCTTTATTATGGTGGTCATTTAAATTTGTCTCAGGCATTTTTTATGTCTTGCTTGTATTATCTGTAGTATTTAACATATTCTTATGCAGTATAAGATTTCAGGAAGTTATGAAGTGAAATTTTTTTTACCGTTTTTGAAAATACTCTTGTCCTTGTTGTGACATATGTGTCCCCCCCATCAAATTAGAATCTTACTTTTTATTCTTTGGCTTTTTTGCATGTATTTAGAAGACAGAAAAATCTCATTTTGATTGATATTTCTTTTTTTTTTTTTCCCTTCCCAGTTCTGAAAACCATTCATATTCTAATCCTCTAAGTCGGGATACATTTGGTGACAGTTCTATACATAAAGACAGCTGTCTTTTACTGTATAACTGATGGCAAAATGTCAAAGAATAGGACATCTCTTTAGCTCACCTCTTTGATTGCTGTGTCTTGTCATTTTGAAGACAGAAATATTCAGTGCTTTTCACTGTGTGGGGGTCATTCCCTCTCCACTTGGGAAGGCATCCTCTTAAGGGTGTTGTCCAATCTTGAATTAGTTGTGCTTTGTGCTTATCTTCTCCATTTTTTCCCATTAGGGGGAAAAAAAAAACCCTCAGAATTAATTTTCTTTCTACATTCAGATGATTTTCTTCAACATACAGATATTAAGAGATGCTCAGAACAGCAGGAAGGACTTGAGAAATATACCTGGAAAGGTTATCTGGTAAATGGCAAATTAAATGAAATTCAACCTGTGGAACATCAAGTTAATAGGCTTTGGGAGAAATAGGATGCTTGGACCTAATTCATGGTTTTAATATAATAGTCTTGTTGTTTATGGGACATGTGATATCACATGTTGAGAAGCCAGACAGCAATTCTGGGAACGCTGTAATGGATTAGAGGACATTTTGAAAGGGCAAGTAAATTAATCAAGAAGCTAAAAGAATCAAAAGATGTGGATACAGGGCTTGGGAGGAGGCTCAGCAGACATATAGCAGGAGTCCGCTGAGGAGGTCCAGGGAGCCCTTGCATCCAGGAGGAACCTGGTGTCAGCAGCAACAGCACTGACCCTCTGCTTTTCCATCTACTGCTGGGGGTGGGTCAGCCATTGGTTCCTGAGTACCCACCCTGCTTGCCAGGGTTGCAAAAAGTAAACATCAGAAAAGATAGTTTGGAAAGTAACAGTAAAACTCAAATGAAACCATGATTTAAAACTATCCAGCCTGTAGAACAGGTTAACTAATTCAAGGGACGTGAGAACAAGAAGACAGTAACTAAAGATGCTGACAGAGCCTCTTTGAGTCTGCTTCTGCTAGCTTCTCTTACCTTGACCTGTACTTGATTCTTGACTATAGCTTAGTCTGTTTTTCTGTATTCTGTTATCCTCCTACCCAAATATTTTCTGAATACTTAAGAATATCTATAGTGAAATCATGAGGCACACGATAGTAGTAAAAAGTGCTTTTTCTATTACAAAAACAATACATACTGTATAGAAAATTAGCTTTAAAAAAAAGGAAGAAAATGGATATTGCCTCTTTTACTACTCACACAAAACCACTGTGAATATTTTGGTATATAGGTATGCACCCATAGTAGAAAATTAACATAACTGGCATAATTGTCATTATTTTTATAAGCTGCTTTATTTTTGTTCCTAAGATATATCATGAACATGTTTTATTAGTGTATAACTTCATGGTAGTTAGGTAACATGGTAGTTCACTGTTAGACATTTATGCTCCCAAATAAATGATTCAGAATGTTTCACTATTATAAACTTGTTGCATTGAAATCCTTGTTATTAAGTTTACACATATCCAGTATTTCCTTAGGGTATATTCCTCTAACTAGAATTTCTAGCTCAAAGGTTATACAATATATTATTATTGCCAAATTGCCCTCAAGAAATTATACTAGCTAACTGACTACCAATATGAATTCTTGTTGGGGGAACATAGTAGTAAAAACAATATTGTGTTGTGTATGTCTATGTGACTACAACCTATCGTATCTGTTTGGCTAATGTTTTAATTAATTTTAAATGGGTGGTTCCTAGGGGGATACAGTAATCTTTTTGATATTCTTGTTTAGGTACTTAATAAATTTTGCCAAATCATTTTGGGTTGTTGTTAAGTCAACATAGTTAAAACAAGAAATAGGTATGATACAATATATGGGCAGTAATAATATTTTGTATAACCTTTGAGCTAGAAATTCTAGTTATAGGAATCCATAACTTAATAACTTAATAACCGCTCCTTCACATGGCCGCTCTACTCCTGTCTTTTCATGGACCATTTAATTGTTCCAGTGTCTTTATTGTCTTCATGTTCTCATTTCTTTTTGATATGTCATGACTCAGTTCCTATAATGGGATTAGTTAACGTGAACTCCAGACTGGACAGTTTTAAATCTTGGTTTAATTTGTGGTTTACGTTTGCTGATAAAATGGCCTTTGTGCTACTAAACTTGTACTTTCATAAGGCTCCTCTTTGCAGTCCTACCTTTCATGAATCTCCTTTCGGTGACAGATAGGCTGGATGAGAGGATATATGGAGCACGTTAATTGTCATGTTACATCTTTAAAGTATCTTTGAGGTCTAAGACGCTAAGTGTTGACTTTCTAATGGAGACTTGTGTTGAAAACAATTTCTAACATGCTTGAAGTTTTGAAAAGGTTCACCTTAAGTTGATTTATAAAAATGTTATATGTCCTTATTCGATCTGTTGCTACCCTCTCAATGTCTATTTATCTGAGCATCTACATTTGTAGTAATAAAGTAGGTGGGCTAGGGAGTAGCCAAAGGTAGCAGATCACTTTGGACAGGAGTTGAGTTAAAGCATTGAGCCTCAGCAAGTGTAAAACAGACGACTGTCTTAAATTTGAACGCAACATCTATAAACTGGATTGCATTGTCATGGTGCAGAAAAGTAGTAAAAATTGTCTTTACAGTCAGCCACATGGTGCTTTTTCACTGTCATACGTGAAGGACAGTGACAAAATTATTATTTCCTCGCTTATCACACTTTTGAGTTGTGAGATCTTCAGTTTTATGTGTCTCAGCAAGATAAAAACAAAGGCTCAGTTGTGGTATTTGTTATTCCTAACTTTGCTTTTAAAAACTAATGGTCTATCTTGTCTTCTCATGGGACTGACCCAAATCCAGAGAGGTTAATTTATCATTTGAAGTCCACTTAAGAAAGCGAACAGGTCTCTTAACTATTTTAAGAGCATGTTTGCCAACCCTGTACTCCTTTAGCGCTACAAACATAAATCTTAAGGGAATTTTTAAAAATTGGGAGTTTCACTTTCTATTTGCAGTCTCTTGCAAATTGTGTGTGTGTGTGTGTGTGTGTGTGCGCGCGTGCGCATTTGTGTGTTAGTGGGGATTAAACCCAGAGACATTCTGCCTCTGAGCTACAACCCCAGCCCTAATTTATTTTTATTTTGAAGCAAGGTTGCTAAATTGCTGAGGGCTTCACTAAGTTGCTGAAGCTAGCTTTGAACCTGTGATCCTCCTGTCTCAGCCTCCCAAGCATTGGGATTACAAGTGTGCACTACCACCCTGGCTTACACTTGTTTTTGAACCATTTATCTTACTGGAGGTACTACCTTCTGAGATTCATCTTTTGAGTAATTTTATTTATCTATATCTATATATCTCCTTAATATTTAGGATATATAGTTTTCATAAGCCATTTGAATTGACCTCATTGGTTTCTTAAATGGTTTTCTACCCCATTTCTTTGCTCAAGACATATATGACATACTGCAACTCCTCGAAACTCAAATATATGTTTTATTTTTCAATAACTTTGGGTTTTATTTCATCTTGGGAACTGTAATGAAACTATATAACAGTGTTACTCATTTTCATTTTTATTCTTGCTCAATCGCTGTTTAAATGAATAGTAAGTTAATATCATTGCAACATTTACTGCTGAGATGAGTGTATTGTATGTGAGGTTTCAGGAGGTGGTCATTATTATGTGACATTAAATGGAAGAGCAATTTTGGTAAGGGTTCTATAGATATTTGAAAAGAAAAAGAATTTGTAAATGTGTTTCTATTTAAATTGTACTCCCATTCTGAGTTAATTCTATTAAGTCAAGCTAAAAATGAATTAGAAATTGAAGCAGTGAGTGTCGTAGCCTCTAATAGTCTTTTTATATGAACAGGTTTTTTCTTACAGTTATTCAGATTACCTCTATATAGAGAATAATTTTTGTTAACTCTTATGTACTACAAATAAAATTATTACCAGGAAAACCTAACTATCATGGATTTCTACAATTATAGTAATATGAAGTTCACCTAAATTATGAGGAAGAAACCCCAGGGCCAAAAGTTAATGTCTCTCGGTGTTGGAGAGATCTGACTTGAATGCCAACTTTGCCTTTTAGTAATGTGTGAACCTGAGTAAGTGACCAATCCTTATCTGACTCAATTTCTTCAGTTAGAAAAATCAGGTTAATTATAATACTTATCTGAGAAGCTTCTTTTCAAATGAAGGTTAGATAAGATAAAATATCCAAATTGTCTGGTACACATTAAATTTTTGATACAAAATGCTTATTCTGTCAGAGAGCTTTTTCTCTGTTTGAACTGAACAGCAGTTTAGAGCGATGGTCAAGAGTTTGGGCTCAGGAGTTAGACTGATGGGTTTGGAGTTCCAGCTGTATAGGCTACGGATTCTGAGACCACATAGTTAATTACTTGCTTTATCTGTAAGATGGAGGACAATAATATGCTTACCTTGAGAAGGTTCTGTTCAGGATTGCTTTGAGGATTAAATGGAATATTACATGTAAAGTTCTTAGCACAGCACAGCAACTCATAGAAAATTGTAGTGTGATCATGTATTTTATCCATCCACCCATTCATTTCAGAGATTTAATTGTTTCCTAGTTGTATAGAGTGAAAAAATCTATTCTCTTCTATAGATGTCTTTTCTCATCTTCTCATGCTTTTACATTTTCTAAGGTCTGTAGAAAATTTCTTTGTTCATGAAATGTAGGAGAAACAAGCCAAGCTCAAATTTTTCTTCTTTTCCAGGGGCCATTATCTTTCTCCAAGGCTGTGCCCATTTCTAGTTCTAGGAGTGCAAGTACAAAAATAAGATACTACATTTTTTATTATCAGATTAAAACTAATTAAAAATTTCAACTCAGCTTTTAGTTTGAAAACTATTGCTTTTTCATATAGGTTTTAAAATTGAATTGGCACTAACTCATTGATTATCACAATAATCATTTTCAGGGGTTGGAGACACTCTGGAAAGTCCAGGGGTCTCCACTGCTAGACCTTTGCAGTGCTATACATGAGAGAAGCCGCAAACACAATTGTGTTTTATTCTTTAAAAAACACTCTGCAGGGAGATCCAGGTGGGTAGCACTGGCTGCAAGCTCTGCTCCTGTAGTTCAAGCCCTGAAGGCAGTCAGTGGTGTAGCACACACATATATAATTGTAGGAATTCTCATTTCTGTGCAGAAGGTAATAACATGCAAGGAATGAGGGCATCAGATGACAAGCTAAATACAGGCCTTGCAGATACATTACATCAGCTTAGGTGAGGAAGATCTTAGAAATGAACAGTGAAAGAGCTGTAAGCCATGAGATAAAAACTGAGGAGGGACAAGTTTTAGTGAGCACCCCTTTATCCTTTTCAAATTCAGGAAGAAAAATACCTAACTCGTACCCAGGTATATGACTGAGATTTTCTGTAGCCCTGTGCTGTCCTGTGGCCACAGGTCATGATTAAATACTAATGCTGTGTGCACTATTCTCAGCACATAGTAAATGCTCAATAAATACTTTAATCAATGATTACAACATATTCTGTCAAATTGAATAATAGAGCATTAAGTATCACTGACAGTTTGCCTTTTTACAAATTAAGAAGACACTTTGGAAACTATGAAAATATGACAATGAGGAAAGTTTAATATTAGAGAGGAAATATTTTACCCCTGTATATGTACTTATTTTCTTCCTTTTTTATAAAAATGAAATGAGACAATATAGAAAATGCCATTGCTTGCTCTTTAGTGTTGGTCTGAAACATGATAGGTGCTCAATAAATGTTACATAGTTATTTTTCTTTTACATTAAGAGAATCATTTAATTTGATTCCATAACCATCATTTGACAGAGTCTTCCTCTTCCCATCTTGAAATGAGAAAAAATTGCCTCAGAGAAGCTGTATTGATAAATTCAGATCCCTTAACCTCAGGCTAAATTTTAACAGTTATTTGTCATGGCTGTTGTGAACTAGAAATGTAGATAAGCATTGGAGATTGGGCCTTATTTTTTCCTTTGAATAGTGCTTTACTTTAAAATCATATTAATATTAACATTCATTTAGAACTGCTTTAAAGTTCTTTCTTCATAGCTCTGTGATGTGGGACATTATTTAACTGATTTCAATAATAAATCCTGCTCTCTGCTGTTCTGACGCTTATTTTATTTTTGTGGTACTGGGGATTGAACTCTGGGACATTCTACCTTTAAGCCATACCCCCAGCCCTATTTTTTATTCTTTATTTTGAAACCAGGTCTCACTAAGTTGCGGAGTGCCTCACTAGGTAGCTGAGGCTGGCTGCGAACCCGGATCCTCCAGTCTCAGCCTCCCGAATGCTGGGATTACAAGCGTGGGCCACCATGCCCGGGTGTTACACTTATTTTAAAAACATACAATCATTGCAAAGAACTAAGCCCAGTAATGTGTGCAGATTATCCTTCGGTTGAGTTAGACTGACACATTGAACCAACTTTGCTGTGTGATATTTTAAGTGTTTTCCTTTATAGAAGGTATGGAGATGAGTCATTATTTGATCTGAACCAACTATTTATTACAGTTTCACACATTTTAGAAATAAGGAGTGATCAAATTGGCATTTCAGTTCAACTGGCCAATTTGATTTCTAAATGTATTTCAGTGTAGACTACCCAGTGTTATTTTTTGCACTAACCATTTTTTTTTTCTGTTTCACCTATTCACACAGGCATGTGAACTCTTAGTAATTTAAAAATTCTGATAAATGACACTTGATAAATGGTGTGATCCCGTGAATACTGATAAGCACTAGAAATTCAGTGGGTGAAGCATCAATTTCACACCTGAGACCCCAGTTCCAGTTTTAGGTTAAAGGTTTCCCTGGCACCCATAGTCTTTTTTCAGGTTCCCTGATAAGTACAACCATTCTAAATCATATTTTTCTTCTGCATCAAATCCAGGCAGCACTCCTGAATCATTAAATATTAAAACTTATATTCAAGAACATTATTCACTCATTAATATTGCATTGCAGCCTAAACTGCATTGTTCAAAACATTTTAGGATGTTATGCAAGTCTGTCAAAATACATTAACAAACTTAGTCATGTTGAACTAAGCAAAAAATGACAAACTGTTTGTACCACAAATGTGTCGTAGTTGAATTTTTGTACAATATAAGCATTTTGCGTTAGAATATTTGGAAATCACTGTAAAGATAAAATGGATTGCAGTGGAAGCCAGATGGAATGAATATTCATCTTGTACGTAACATCTGCTATACATCTAATGAAATGTATAGTTATCTCTAAATATTTTCTTCCTTGATAGTATTTCTTTATTTTAAAAATTATTTTAGCTGAAAGTTGAACATGAGTTCATACCTTTCTATCTGGTTATGAAACGCCAGTATCTGGCTCAGGGACCATTTATCAGATCTCCACGATGGCTATCATCTGCACAGAAACCACTCTGGATAGGCTTCCTGCGTACCTTGGAGTAACCAGGAAACTTGATGTGAGAGTGATCGAGTTCAAGCCTTAGTCTCCGTGACAAAATTTGTTCTGGATTGCTGTGAACACATCTGGTTTTTTGTTGCTTTTCACAACTCTGTTAGTTACAGTGAGAAGTCATGAAATTCTTCCGATAAAGGAAAAAGAGAGAGGCATTTTGTGTTTAAAATTGCTCTTTTTCCCCAAAAAAAAGGAGCAGTTTTTTTCCCCTGCCAGAATAACCAAAATTTAAATAGCAAAAAGTATAAAAATTCAACATTGATTAAGGGATTTTATTCATTATTTTTTTTTGCACTGTAGCAGCAACAGAGCTTATGAGCTTTATCTGCAGTGTGATTATATTGATTGTATTATACATATAATGGATTAGAATTATGGGTAGGTCAGTTAGAGAGTAGGCTGATCTTAAAACATCTTTGGTTACCCAGATTTCCTTGAATTAAGGGTAGATCAGTTTTCCTTTAATGTGGAAAAACTAGATGGGCTCCTCTGTTATTTTAAAAAATGATAGGAATGGATATTGTGGAGTAAATAATGAAGGTGGCATAGTGAATTCCTGCTGGTTCAGACTTAAATTATTCATTTTGTTAGTTTAGCTAACACGGTTCGTGCTGTGGAGGATTTGAGCACTATGTCAATGACTAATATTGCATAATTAAAAAGCCTCAGTTCTTCAGGCCTATAATGTAGTTGAAATTTAGAAACGGTTGTTAACATCATGGAAATACAGTTCTATTTGTATAAGTAGATGCTATTTACCTAGTCATTTTGAGGTTTTCAGGATATTAAACATTTGTGTAACACATAGGCAGTATGCCCAAGATACTTTTAACTGTAGTTAATATTGTAGTTCCTTCCTCTTGTTTCCAATACCACTCCACAGTGCTTTTTGTCTCAAAAGGCTGCTCCATAGTAAATGGTCTATTTCAAAAGCCTGGTGAGTGCACTCGCTCTGCATGGCAAGATTGTTCATTCTTCTTCTTTTGCACTGGAAAGTAATGTTGCTGATTGGTGAAGCAGCTTGGAAGCTTCACCGCCTCTGTAACTACCCCTGTTGGCATTTATCCCTTTACAAAAGCAACTTCAACACTAATTTATTACCTTTTCAACTTTAGTAACTCTGAAGGGAAAAGACCTAATATAAACCTCGTTTAAAATTTGTAACATTATACATGGTATTTTGTAGTCATAGTCATTTTGACTATAATCTTTCATTTTATGCTTCATCACTTAATGTAATTTTACATGCAGATTTGTACCTTTGGCATAGCTCTTTAGCAGGATTTCTCAAATTCCAGAGTTTGGGGAAGAAAAAAAAAAAAAAAAAAAAAAAAAAAGGAAACACATTCTTGTCACTTGTTGACATATGATAGCAATACCTATGTTTTCTTTTGCAATTGCATGAAGGCCAAGTGAATGGCAGACCATGCAACCATGCCCTGCATGATGGACCACAGATGAAAGGCCTTTGTTGAGGGAGGGCAGCAAGACTAGAGGAATTTGTCAGTATTTGCATCAGAACACTTTGAGTCTTTAAGCATTTTGATTCATGATCATGTAGTACAAGTGACCAGCACATGATTTTTGTAGTCATAAATCTAGAATACAAATTCTGCCATGTGTTTGCCTGTGTGATTTTGAGAAAGTTGCTTAACAACTCTGAGCTTTGGTTTCTTTAGTTCTCAAAGGGTAATACAACTATTCGAAGAGATTTTTGTGAGGAATAAACAAAATAAAACACCTGTTAAAATACCAGGCCTAAGGAAGTACTTCATAAATGGTGTCTATTAAACTATTACTAATAGTAGAATATTACGCATTTTAAAAAAATAAATGAAGAAGGTTGTATGCTAAAATCACCATTACTAAAAACAAAAAAATGGAATAGAAAGTGAAAGGTCCATGTAGGTCTGATGCCTTTTGTTAGAAGAAGCTGAAATCATGTTTCTGATAGACTTTGTGAGAGTGAAGCTTGGGTGTCATACTCTGTCTCCTGCTGGTTGATTCCTTGTCTTCACTCTGGGAGCTACACATTAGAGTCACAAAAAATACTTTTTAATGCACTTTGATTTCATGCAACTTCATTTGTTGTTGTTGTTGTTGTTTTTTCCTTAGATGTGAAATCTGCATGATAATTCTTATTTCTTGAAGTGTGCCTATGACTTAACATTTGAGTCAGAGATAGAGATAGGAAATGCCACGTGAGGGTGTAGCATAGTGTTTATATCTAACAATACTGTTTTGTATGTATGAATTTGTTGAGAGGATAGCTCTTATGTTGTGTTCTTAACACATACACACACACACACACACACACACACACACACACACACACACTCCTCAAAAACCAAAACAGCCCAGCAATAATAAAGGGGGTGGAATAAACTTCGGGGAGGTGATGAATATGGCAGTGGCCTTGATAATGTAATGGTTTGATAGGTGTTTCTTTATTCCCACACTTAAGGAGATGTGTACATTTATCATATTCAGCTTTTTACATGTTAAAAAAAAATCAAATAAGGGAATGAACATGAGTTATTCTAAGATGACAGTAGGTAAGATCATAAAGATTTTCACATTTTTTACTCTTTTCTCTACATGATTCTGCCATCTCATTTTATTTTAAGATGAAAATTAAAATAAAATGAAATTCAGTGTACTGCTTAGTGTGGCTTTCAAATCAAGGTATTTTTTTATTGGCATTTGTTTTTCTTTAGCATGATTTCATAGATAATACAAGAAATCAAACATCTGACAAGGAATGAAGTTTAAGCTAATGAATAGTGTCAGAGGGGCATGAGAATTGATTGCTGTTATCTAAGGAGAGTGATTTGTGGAGCAGACATTGTGGGTGCTGATGTTATCTGTGTGTACCAAGGTGACTTATCAGAAACACACGTTTTGTCCAATGGACAGGCCCAACTCTTCGTATTTCTTTGGAGGTTGTGGAGTGATTGTGATAAAAGATATAGGGGCATCTTTATTTAGAAATGAGACTGATAAGAATTCTTTTCTGAGGCGTTTGCTTAACTAGCTAATAACAACAACTGTAGTTATGCCCAATGATGTAAAATTTGATTCTTAAGAGGCTATTTATCCTTTGTTGGAGGGAGATTTCAAGTAGTTTTGAGAACAAAATTGATTTTGCAGCACATATTCCTTTGGAGATTGTCTTCTTGTTTTCTTATGCAACTTCATTATGTTCTTCAGCTTTCAAAAAAGAACATCACTTTTCCTCAGATCGGTTGACCTGTATGGCAATTGGCCATGTCTTTCGTCTGCGTTAAAGAATAGGTGCTTGCCATGGAGTTCAGTCTTATACTTGCTTCTGTGCAATATTTAATCAAAGAGTGATCTGAAATATAGACAGTCTATTCCTGGATTGTCTAATATCTGCCCTCCAATTACGTCTGATTGTTATTAGTGAGCTATAGAATAGACCATGTCATTCTGTCGCTATGTGAAATTGTTCTTTATTTGATTGTGTTTCATCCTCTGTATATACAGAAACTTCATAGTGCTTTCAGTACAGGGGCTTGTGTTAAACCTTAATTTTTTAGGAAAAGATGGTGAAAAGATGAAATATGGTACAGAGAAATTATTTCCTAAGAATTAATGTTCTATGCCCTAGATTGCCCCATCCAGATTTTTATTTATTAATTATGCCCTAAAATTCTTTAACCATTTAATATTAAAAATATAGATAATAATTTTACAAGTGGAGAAGAATCTAGGGGGTTGGAGGCTGAGAGCATCTCTGCTGTCTTCTTTCAATTTCAGTCTTATTTCAAGTGTTTTTTTCTTAGCAGAGTGTCTGACTATAGGTGTGAGCCATTGGCTTGTTTTTGGCATAGCACAAGCATCTAGAGAATTAGTCCCCAGTTTATGTGAATATTCCAAGGACAGTCTTTTGGTATCCATGTCTCTGTATGTCAGCTGGTTTGAGCGTGCAGGATGTGGGGCGATGGGAACACATAGACTTTCTCCAGGGGCTGCAACCTCGT
Source organism: Graphiurus murinus (assembly GCA_004027655.1). Classification (NCBI taxonomy): domain Eukaryota; kingdom Metazoa; phylum Chordata; class Mammalia; order Rodentia; family Gliridae; genus Graphiurus; species Graphiurus murinus. The sequence continues at coordinate 24,325 of PVLC010001202.1, read as the reverse complement.
CACTCATTGCTGTGCCACTGGGTCATGGAATCAGAGACTACCTAGTCTCCCATTTGTCAGCAAATACCTCCCATTGAGGTAGCCCAACAGCTGGATCTGAGCACAGGCAAGTGGAGAGATTAAAATAAGGAGATACCTACTGGACACTGTGGCCAGAGAGAAAGATCAGGATGAGAAAGAGCGTTCAGAAAAGGCAGTGTCTCCCAAGAACTCTTGAAATAGTTTAGTGATGCTTTGGTGTTTGTACCATTGATAACTATTGCCATGTGATTGTAAGACACCATCAATTTTAAGATGCATCTTGATTTCGTAGATATTAAAGAGTGGGGAACAGTAACCTCATGCATGCTATCTTTGTTAAAATAGACTGAATTCTAGAAGGAGACAAAGGGAAAAGTTAGAGGTGATAATTAAATGATATAAAACATTTTTTCTGAGCTAAGGAAAGACTGGAAGCCTGTAAATTGAAAGGATCCTTTATTCTAGGCAGCATTGATGAGAACACACCTAGTCATAGACTGTTAAAATTTCTGAAGGATAAAGAGAAAAAAATTCTAAGGATAAAAAGAAAGTCTTATAAGCTTCCATACTGAAAGAACAACTAATTTATAAAGGAAATTGAATCATCCTCGGTTTAAACTTTGCTTCTGCAAACTAGAAGCTAGAGGATGGACTGACACTTCGAGTTTCCCAGGAAAAAAGACTGAAATCCTAGAATTCTCTGCTGAACTTTTCCTCACCTGTTGAGGTGAGATTAGGGCCATGGATCTTCAAAGATTTAGAGAACTTATTAATGTAAACATCTAGTAGGCAGAGTCCATTAAGGAGACAAAACATACTAGTTATTTTTTCAGAGAGAATTTCATGTAAGAATTGTTAATGAGGATTTAAAAGCACTAAAGGCAAAAATAAAAAGCCAAACTGTAAGGCAATGATGTTTAATAGAAATACAATGTGAATCTTCTATGCAATTAACTTACTAGTAGCTATGTCTAAAGTAAAAAAGAAATAGGTGAAAATAATTCTATTTATCTAAAATATTAACATGTAATCAATATAGAGCTTACTAATGTGACATACTGCATCCTTTTTTTCGTACTGAAGCTTTAAATTTCAGTGTATACTTTATATTAACAGCACATCTCAATTTGGACTAGCCGTATTTCCTGGGTTCAGTGGCCACACATGTCTCAAGGGAACCATATTGGGCAGTGCAGTGCCAGGGCCCCTCGTAGGTAGCTCTGAGGAAGCAGTCACCATGTCTCTGTTGGGGATGCCATGGGAAGAGGTGGGAGGTAAAAGCTTGGGGGAGGGTTGTGACACTGCAGCTCAGACCAGAGGGGGCGTACCCTTGCTGGTCTTGGTGTCTCTGAGCCCCGTGTTCTGAGGAGTGTGTGGTGGTCAGACAGGGCTAGTGTCTCAAAGTGGCCTAGTCGCTAGGAGGCCGGTTTTGCAAGCTTGGACACATTGGATTCAGCTGCTGGGGCAGAACTAAGTATCTTACTGATGTGATCAGCAAGGCTCTTGATAGGAGCAAATCCAGGGTCTTCTCCTTCCCCCAACCTGTAAGTGACCCTTTGGCATCCCCTAAAAGCCTAAGAGAGTAGTAGAGGGGTGCAAAGTTGAGAGTCATAGCTAAATATCTACCAGAGTAGCCCATCTTAGAATACCTAAAAAAGGACTGTGACCAAGTTTACTGCTTCAGAGATCTCAATATAGAGGAAAAGGAGGGGAGACACCCATGAGCATCAGTCTTTGGCTCCTGTGTGTGTATGAATGATAGACTGGGAACATCTCATAAAAGTGCTAATAAGGATTCTTGACATTGAAGAGAAATCCTCGAGGAGAAAGCCAAAGAATTTTATGAATTTAAAAGCACTGAAATCTTAGCCAAGTGTTGGGTTGGGGGGAAAGTATTCAAATGATTCCATTTTACTGGTTTAGCTGGGGAGCAGTTGAAAAAATAGTAGGAACTCTACTTTTGAACAATAGTGGGGGAAAAGTGTGAATGTTCAAAGTGGAAACAACTAATAGAATATATAAATACCATATATCTTTTTCTGGATCAGTTGATGTTGGTGTCTATAGTAACTTGACACAAGCAGGGAAACAGGAAAGGGTAAAAAGGGTAATAAAGTAAAATTAATAGTAAATAATACAAAATGGAAGAAATAAATTATTTCAGTTATTCTGTTAATAATTATGACCAAGCACATTATTACCCATATAAAAATCAAGGCTGCTGGATTATGTTAACACACACACACACACACAATACATTATTTATATCAAATACAGTTAAGACAGTAATTTGTTGTAACCTTAATAAAGGTTAAAAATTAATAGATTAGCAAAGCTGTACCAAACAAAAAGAAATGAGAAAAGGTACAGTTGAAGGTTATAAGCACGAAACAGAATACAGAAGCACAATTATGTAATGATCACAAGCACAGTTTATAAAGACAACAGTTATTAACCTTTGTGTGTCAATCAAATCAGCTCAATATGTGAATAAAATGATTAGAAATTAGAAGACTGCTTGATTTAAAAACAGCAAATAAGGATGTTTTGTGGTCATTTTTCCCTTAAAATCGTTTACTTTGGACTTGATGGAGGAGCTTGCTAAGCTTTGATGTTGAGCATCTCCCAGAAGAAGGGACAAGAGTGAGTTGGTTGGTGTGTACCTGTGTGCATGGGAGTGTGTTTCTGTGGGAGTAGATCCACCCACTCCACCTCTGCCAGCTGCACTGCAGCTGGAGCGTGAGAGGTGGCAGTCTGGATCAAGCTGGAAGGTCCTTTGAAATAGAAGTATTGATTGCATTCTTCTACATGTCTCAGAGTGGTAATGTCTTCTCTATCTCTGGACAAAGGTTTACCAAGATTTACCAGTAACATAACTTCAAATATGTGTCCTGGCAAAATGTGTTCTTTTGAGAAAAAGGCACATAAGTGAAAAATGATGTACATCTTTTTGCATGTTTTGTGTATGTAAATATACCAAGATTCAAGGCACAGCATCTTTTTTATGAGAACCCATTCATGTCTCTCAGGTCACCTCTGTTTCACATTGTCATCCTGGGATGGTCTAACTGGAGGACTTGATGATTTGCCCAGTGGAGGCCAGTGAAAGGGATCAGCCGTAGAGATGAGTGTATTTGCCCTCAAGTTCTTTTTCCTGTGACTGAATTCATGGCTATCCTCCTCCAGCATCTTAGTTAATAAATAGCTGCAGGGCAGTGTACAAGAGGAGGATTGCTGATGCTTTCTAAATAAGTCTTTAATAGTAACAGGTTATGCCTGACAGTTTCCTCCTACAAATCCTAAAAAAAAAAAGGTGTTTTCAAGCCCTGCTTATATGTTACAGCTTAAAGGTGGGTATATTTACCTTCTCTACCATAGTTTGAGTATTATGACAACCAATATATACTTTAAGATAAAGTTGATCACCTTGGTTTAAGATGCCTCTGAATATTCAGTTCAAATAAGAAGTGGCACAAGGTCATTTTAGTAGAGGAAGACAACAAGAGTGTTTTGGGTAGTTGTGTGTCTTCCTCCAAGAGAATCTGATTGTAAATAGCTGAGGGAAAGTGGGTACAGGGGCCATGCCATGTGTACAGTGATATTAACTTGTGAACTCAAATCAGAATCCTTTTCAGATATAAATGTACTTTTTAGTGATGTGGGAGAAAATATCGTTTCATGAAATCCAGAGCAGGTGGTAGTTTGTTCCCAAATAAGAACTGAAATAGGAACTTTAGGTACAAAAAAGGGGCAGTCACCTGGAAGGGGGAGACAAAAACCATTTAGGATTATGGTTGTGGATAATCTCCAATTGTAGTTGTAGCTTTTAGTTTGGGGCTGAGTTTTTTCTTTCACCTTTTTTTTTTTTTGTGGTACTGGGGATTGAACTTGGGGTTCTACCTCTGAGCTATACCCCCAGCCCTATTTTTTATTCTTTAGTTTGAAACAGGGTCTCACTAAGTTGTGGACTGCCTCACTAGGTAGCTGAGGTTGGCCGCAAACCCGGATCCTCCGGTCTCAGGCTCCCAAATGCTGGAATTACAAGGGTGCGCCACCACATCCGGCTTTCTTTCACCATTTTAAAGGTATGCAGGCAAATGTCTAGACTGACAATTTTAGTGTAAATTAAAGTAAAATCACTTTTTTGGAATGTTCTTTTGGAAAGGAAGATGGGTCAGTCAGCTTTCTATTACTATTGCAAATACCTGAGATAGTCACCTTATAAAAGGAAGGTTTGTTTTGGCTCACAGTATTGGAGATTCGAGTCCAGAATTGTCCAGCCTGTGGTAAGAGCTCTTTGCAGGAGCATGTGGCATCTAATCAAGAGTCAGGGAGGAAAAGGAGGAAGAGGTTTCCACTGCCCTCTTTGAGGGCACATCCCCAGTGACCCTCCTTGATTCAATTATTTCACCTCTGAACATTTCTGCTTTACCAACACAGGAGCTTTTCTGGTAGACCCATAGCTAAACTATAACAAATGTTCGTTGCTGAATTTTCATTCTATAAAGAGTACCTTTTAATGGCTCGTGCCTGTAATCCCAGTATGTGGGAGGCCGAGACAGGAGGATCATGGGTTCAAAGCCAGCCTCAGCAACTTAGCAAGGCTTTCAGAAACTTAGTGAGACCCTGTTTCCAAATAAAAAATAAAATAGGGCTGGGGTGTTGCTGGCAGGTAGAATGCCAATCAGGTTCAATCAGTAGTGCAAAATTAAAAAAAAAAAAAAAGAGTACCTATGTTCCATAATCATTATTGAATGTTCTTATACTAGCTGGGCATGGTGGAGCATACCTGTTCTGTTGCCCATTTTTTTAATTGGGTTATTTATTTTTTAGTGTTAAGCTTTTAAGTTCTTTATACATTCTGGATATTAGACCTTTGTCAGATGAGTATGTGGTGAAGATCTTCTCCCATTCTGTAGGCTCTTTCTGTAGAATCTTGATAGTTTCCTTTGCTGCTCAGAAGCTTTTTAATTTAATGCTATCCCATTCATTGATTCTTGTTCTGGTTTTCTGGGTCTTATTGAGGAAGTTTCTTCCTATACCTGTGTGTTGGAGTGTTGGTCCTATTCCCTCTTCCTGCAGTTTAACAGTTTCTGGTCTAATTTCTAGATCTTTAAACCATCTTGAATTGACTTTTGTGCTTGGTCAGAAGTTCTCACTCAAGTTAGGATGACAGTCATTAAGAACACAAATGTTAATAAATGCTGGCTAGGATGTGGGGAAACCAGAACCCTATTACACTGTTGGTAGGACTGCAAACTAGTACAGCTGCTTTGGAAATCAGTGTGGAGATTTCTCAGAAGATTGGGAAGGGAACTACCACATGACCCAGTGATAGCACTCCTGGGCATCTTCCCAAAAGAAATGAAATTGGAATATTATAATCATACTTATATATCTATTTTCATTGCAACACAATTTACAATAGCCAAATTATGGAACCAGCCTAGATGTCCATCAGTGTTTGAATGGATCACAAAACTTTGCTGTATACACATAGTAGAATTTTACTCAGCCATAAAGAAGAACAAAACTACATCATTTGCAGGAAAATGGATGGCATTTGAGAATATTATACTAAGAGAGCACAGCCAGTCCCAAAGAAAGAGTAAGATGTCTCTTCTTTAATATGTGGAAGCTAGAGAGACATTCAGAAATAAGGGCAACATCAGATAGATGAGCAGAGATTCCAGGGGAATGACAGAGGGGGCCTAGGGAAGGGAGACTCAGGGAATGAAGTCATAAAGAATGCAGTAGTTGAAATAATGCTATGAACATATACAAAATTGCCAATTCCAATCTCAGAGACTTGTGGAATGAGAGTGAGGAAGAGGGAGACCTGTGGGGAGGGCAACAAGAGAAGTGTGAATGTATTTTTCTAACACTGTGTACCCCAATATAATATAAAATTGCAATGCACTCAATTAAAATATTCATTGAATGCCTACTAAGAGCCAGACCCTGTGTAGTGTGTCTGGGTGACGGTGGTGCTTAAGACTAGATTCTTATCCCAGCACCACTTATATTCTAATGAGTGTGTGTGTGTGTGTGTGTGTGTGTGTGTGTGTTGTAAGAATGGAGGTACCGTAGTCAGACTGAGTTTATTATGGCTACATCTCTCCCAGGCATTGTGACAATCAGTAAATTACTTAGAACTTCTGTAAGCCTCAGTTTTACATAATTTCCTGTGTCTCTGCTGCTGATCTGAAATCTGAGTCTATTCACAAGGGTTTTTGTGAGGATTAAATGGTGACACTTGTCAAGTGCTTAGAACTATACCCAGCACAGAGTAAGTACGATACAATGCCAATTCTTTGTCACACATGCACATATTATATATGCATTTAACATGCCTATATTAATATACATTAGTGTTCATGTATGTATTTTGGAATATCTGTGTACATTTCCTTTCAGAATTTGAAGCAGTTTGAACCAAGAAGCATTAAGCTTGCTACATACTTTTATTTTTGTAAAATCTTAGAAATGGAAAACTATATACATTATTTTTAGTAGTCTAATAATTAGTTTCCTGAATTAACCAGCTCAGCTTTTCTGTTTATAAATGAATGGTAAACAATATTTCGAATGCTAATTCAGTATGTTCTGACAAAGTATGATGCATTAAAATGAAATTTATAATTAGCATTAAAAATGACCTTTGAGGTTGTAGTCACTGATTTTTCTCTTCTAGTGTTTGAAACAGTCTTTCCAAATCCAGTACATTGCAATATTTTGTAAGTGTTGTCAGTGTATAATGGTCATAGTTCAATTTTAGATAAATCATTTAGTCAGATCACTTTATCTCTGACAATTGCAGTTTCCCATTTATTTTTACCCATTATCGAAGTCTTATCTTTCTTTCAGTAGTATAATGGCCCTATATATTAAATTATAAAGTGATTTTCTAAGTTAGAATCGTATAGCATTACTTATGTGTCAACCTACATGAAGATAAATCTGAGTATTTGTGAATGGCCAAATGAGCAGCATCCAAATTTAGAGAAATACTTTGGGATATTGCAAACAAGAGCACTGTGGGAGAGAGCTGATAATAATTTAGATTCTAGTACACTCTCACTTGATATTGAGAAAACAAATAAAAAAGCATATTTTAAAATAGCTATAAATAATATAGGATTTAAATATTATCCTTATATAATCATAATGATGAATAATATAATGGAAACTAATTCTCGTAGGGGTGCTACTCTTTAGGAAGTTTAAGAAATGTGACTTTGGAAATCAGACCAGGGTGCTTCATGCCTCTGGCACTGTTTCTCAGTTTTCCTTATGTTAAAAATACAGACAGTAATGACATCTTCTTGGAGAATGACAAAGTTCAATATGTAAAAGAAAAAATCTAGGTAGAGTGATCTTTAAAATTCCCTTTCTAGTTTCTTAAAGCCTTTAAAGTTCTTCAGAATGAAATAATACTGGCTGGTTTTTACTCTGAGACTGAAATATATAGAACTAGATTTTATGCCAGACATATATGTGAGTCGAATGTATACGAGTAGTTCTCCCCTCCCCCCACTTAAAAGGACATGTAGAAATATTCACTATAGGAAATTTGTCTGGTGTTTAGAAATTCGTTTTGCTGGTGTATCTTGAGTCTCCAACCTGATTGAGAATATAGGAAGAAAAGCTAAGTTACTAGGGCCTGAGGTGTAAAGGCAGCACCAACTGGTATTTGTTTCATTAAGCTTCAGCAAGCTATCCAATTACTTAATGCAAATAAGAAAAGTTTACACTAAACTCCTACTTCTTTGCTTAAAACTCTAGAGAATTTAAATGAGGGGAGATATGTATTTAAGAGAAAGAAATTTAAATGAAACTTAAATCAGGGGCTTAATGTAGAATAATATTAGACCAGAAGATCTGAAATGCTAAGTAGAAAATGGCAATAAATAAAAAAGAGAATGTGCTCACTCAGATGCTTGGTATGTTTGGTTTTGTTTTGATATGATTCTTAAATCTTTGGGAACCCAGATTAAAGATGAAAGGCTTATCTTATCTCATACCTTCTTTTCACTTAAGGAAGGCAGGTAAAGTGCTACCCTCCATTGTCAGGGGAGTGTCACTCTTCTTCTCGAGGGGTGTGTTGATGACAGAACATGGCTTTCATTTTATAGCTCCCCCATTGGGGCAGTAGTGTTTGCAGGAGTCCAGAAAGTTCTGAGATCATCTCATTTGGCTAATAAGAGGAGAGAGGAGAGAGAAAGAAAAAGAAGGAGGAGGAGGAGAAGAAGGAGGAGGAGAAGGGAGGAGGAAGAGAAAGGAGGGGGAGGAGGAGGAGGAGGAAGAAGAAGAGGATATATATTCTCATGGATATACACCTTTCACTGATTGTCATTGAGTAATGTGGTTGGAGGAGGTATAAAATTGAGAGGAGCAGAGAGTATCTATTAAAAGAACTATGAGCTTTTGGACCTAATAAGCAGCTTTTCTTTGTGAAATGGTTGTATGAAGAGGATACTTGTTAGGGGAAAAATTATTATAAGTGAATTTTTTTTTTTTTTTGGAGGGGAGGGTTGGTAAAATAGGCAAAGAGTCCAATTTAGAAGTTTCTGCTCTGTAGCTTTTATGTCTAATAGCACTTGACAAAATGAAATTGCTCCATGTATCTGAAACTCTGCCCTCCAGAATAATTTGAAAAAAAACCAAATTCTTTGCAGGGGCAGCTTTAAGCTTCTGGGACCCTTTGAAGGCCACCACAGGACTCAAACTAAAGGAAATTTTTCCTGTGTGTTTCTCAACCTGATGAGTGTTTTCCTCTAACTAAGACACTTTCTCCTTTCCCTTCTGGCTCAGTTAATATCCTTTATTTTTTGTTTTGTTTTGCTTTGGGTACCAGGGATTGAACCCAGGGGCATTCTGATTTTAAGCTACACTCCCAGCCTTGTTAATTTTGTATTTTGAAATTGAGTCTTGCTAAGTTGCTGAGGATCTGGGTAAGTTGCTAAGATTGGCCTCAAGCCTGTGATCCTCCTATCTTAGCCTCCCAAGTACTAGAATTACAAGTGGGCACCCAGCTAGGTAATGTCCTTCAGACATTAAATCAAATACCAGTTCCATGTAGTGTCATAGCAACCTTATTTTAAGAAACGGTGCACTTATTACTTATAACTTTTAATTAACCCTCATGGGGGCGGGGACTGTGTCTCTTGCTCACCACTTTATTCTCAATAATCAGAATCACTGCTGTTACCCAAAGATGAATGAATGAATTTGTGGATTCTGTTCACTCTTCTTACCTAATGAATGTTTTTTAATTCTTAAGTAGTAGGAAATGTAAGAATTGGAGTAGAAACGTAAATATTCATTGAATGCGAATAATAACAATACAAAATTTGGAGGTAATACTTCTTTGTTTCATCTATCCTCTGCTACTGCCTTTTCCAAGAATTTTTAAGGTATGGAGAATAATATGTTTAAGGTGTGGTGCTTGTAAAATGATAAGCTGCAAGGGACCTTAAGATTACATAGTTCTACCATCAGATTTTAAAGCTGAGAAAACTGAGATCTATTAGATTATACAGCTAAGTTGCTGTTAGGAAATGAGAATTTGTTCTGGGTCTGACTGCCAAACTCCCTGAACATACAGAATTTTGTTTCTTAAACAGACACTGTACAGAAAAGATATTCCTCTAAAATAAACTGTTTGAAAATTTTGCAGTTCTAGTTATAAAGATAAGTGAAAATAATTATAAGGGTTTATTAAGAAAGAAAATGATTTTCTTTTTAGTCCATTTCTATAAGTCTCTCTGAATCCAAGAGTTAGACACAGATGTTGATGTTCCAAGAGGGTCTGGAGTGTTGGCACCTTGTGTATGTAGTCTGGATTTTATCTCATGTGTACCACACATAACATGGTGCTCAGTCCCTGGTAAGGTCCAGCTTATCTTTCTAGTTGTTTCTTAAATCCCTCAGTCTTCTGTTTTCTGTAGCTTGTTAATCATTTTTGTCTGTGTTTGGAAATAGGCCATTCGTTCATTTGTTGAGGTATGTGTGCTGAGTGCCCACTTTGTGGCAGGCACCGTTGTAAGTACCGAGGACATGGCAGCAACAAAATAGACCAAGTCCTCGCCTGTGTGGAGTTTATGGGCAAATGAAGAAGGAAGAAGGGAACAGAGGGAGGAAGGGAGGGAAATGAGGGAAGGGAAGGAAGGACAGCTATGGAAGGGAAGGGCTACTAGGGTCTATAGGTTTTTGAGTTTAGAAGTCCTTGAAGATAATAAAAATCAAGGAGAACTCTGTTGACAAAAACGTTGGATAGAGTAGATGGAGAAGACAAGCCATTATGTGGACACAGCACATTTAGTGAATTTAGGGATTTTCCTTGTTTCAGTCTGCATTCTCACTGCTGTGACCCAAGACACCTGACAACCACAACTTAGAGTAAGGAAGATTTATTTGGGACTCACAGGTTCAGAGGTTTCAGTCTATATTAGTCAAGATCATATCTACAGAGCCCAGGGCATGGTGGTGGAATCAGAGAGTGGGCACAGAGGGGACAAGGGACAAATACATAGTTCCCAAGGCGATGCCCCCAATGACCTACCTACTCCAGCCACACCCTCCCTACCTGAGTTACCACCCAAATTGTGACTCCACCAATGGGTTTATCCCCTGATGAGATTAGAACCCTCATGGTTCAATTATTTCACCACCAAACATTGTTGAACTGCTACACACGAGCATTTCCTGAGGACATTCTTTATCCAAGCTATACACTTCATTTCAGAAAATCTTCCTTTTTTTTTTGACCTGTCATGTGTACTGTTATCATTACTGTTACTTAGCTAACATTTATCATGTTATAGGCATTGTGCTAAATCCTTTGTTTATGTAGAACCCAATAAGGTTACTATTATACCAATCCATTTTTCTCATGAGATTAACAGTACTTGGGGAATTTTACTAGAGAATTTATTCAGCTAGTAGGTGTAGAGATTGAATTTGGAATCAAGAAGACAACTTCAGACTTTGTTCCTTGGTAGCAAGTATGGCAAACCTTTATTTTGGTTATAAAATAAGACTTTTTTTGGTAATAAAAATAAGACTTGTTTCTTATTTTTTTGCTTTTTTATTAACTTGCCAAAATTTGTAATTGTATAAGTTGAACCACTTATAATTCCACTTGTAATCAAAATTAGTATCCAAGTAAACTCAATTAGAAAAAATGTAGTTTTTGTTAAACTTCAAAATTTGATACATCGAATGATATAATAAAATACAGTTGTATAGAACTCATTTTATGTTCATGAATTAATAATGTCATTTTTATAAGATATATATGTATATATCTGTCTATCTATATATCTGTGTATGAAGACTGCCTAGCAGGTAATCCATGATAATAGTAATGTTATTATTTCAGTTTCTATCTCACATGTAAATAGGTAATGTTTTTACTTGCAGTAATATACCCACTAAAGTGCTTTAAATATGCAGTTTTGCAGACTGATTCAGCAACCTCAGCAGTTATCAGTGCAATATCCTCATGTGAACCACTCCATTTTGATGTTACTTTCCTTTGATACATTTCTAGGACTCATTTGTGTATTAAGTTGTGGCTCTTGAATTTTAGCATGCTTCAGAACCACCTGGAGGGTGGAAAGATACTTTGCTAGACACTACCCTCATAGTCTCTGATTCAGTAGGTGTGAAATTTGTTGGACACTACCTGTGTCCAATAATTTGCATTTCTGGCAAGTTCCCAGGTGCTGCTGCTGGTTTGCAGACCACACTTTCAGAACCACTGCTCTGAGGAAGTGGCATGACGCGGAATTATTGCTCTTCTTTTACAGATCCAGTGGAGTTAATGTATTGGTTTCATTGATGTCACTGAATTTCTCATGTGATCTTTATGAAATAATGTAGAGAAGTTTGGTTCCTATGTACATCATTGCGCTTATTGCTTAAGGATGTTTCCTAAAGGATGCTTTTGCATTAGGTGATTTCAGTGTGCAGGCCTTAGTTTCTCCTCTTTATTCAACACACAAAACCACACCGGTTTACTTTTTATGAGAAAAAGCATTATAATTTTGGAATATATTTTATAACCTGAGTTCATGTGAAAATTGATTTCTGAGAACTCCCAAGTATCAGGATGATGTGGCAATTTAAAAATAGTAACAAGAAGTCTTATCTTTAGTTCTTTTCGAGAGTCTTTTTAAAACTCAAATTTGATAGGCTAGCACTGAGTGGAATTTGGTGCTAATCATTCACACTTAGAAAGATTTCACTCAGACTTACAGCAACACAACAATTTTATCATTCCCTTTTGAAGCATAGCTTACTCCTTTGGGGATATGATGGTATAGTGGAGTTATTCTCTCAAAGAAGAAAAGGCAATCAGAAAATCTTTGTCCATGAGATTAGACTAAAATGTTCACTCATTCAGTGATTACTGAATGCCTGTCTGTGCCGGGCACTATGGCAAAAATTGGTTCCAAAGTAATTTATCTTTATCATGTACAATGAGGGGTTTTAGTGGATTGTAACTTAATATGCTCTAATTGTATGATGAGGCTGCTGATACACTTAATGCAATCTTATGCTTCGTTAATAGAATTAGTATTATGTGCAGACCTGGTGAGGTGAGGTTTAGCTACCTTTTTTTGCTAGGCCCTGTCTGGAATGTTAGGTGTAGTTTGGAACAAAGGGAAATATTGGAGTCATTCCAGGAGTGAGGAGCCTGCTGTTGAAAGGTGTTTTCTGTATTTGCATATGAGGATTGTTGGGGAATGGGAGTAATGCATTTGGGCCAAAAGACGTCTTCGTCATGTTCTTGGTTCATCCCTGCTGTAATGTCAGCCCCATAAAGACAGGGATCTGTCCTCCTTGTCTGGCACTGTGTCCTTAATGTTTAATATAGTGCCCAGTGTGTATTCAATAAGGAATTGAATTGAGGCCATTTTGACTGTCAGCCTTTAAGTATTTGTCAGAAACATGGCTTGTAAATTAGTTTTATGACTTAAATTTTCAGAGCCTGCATAGAAAAATTCTCCAGGGATAGAGTTTTCATATGAGGAGATTTCAGTTTTACATAAGTACATTTTAATTGATTAATTATTTTTTGTGCTACTAGAGATTGAACCCAGACCCATTCTACCTCTATCTCTAAGCCACACCCTAGCCCTTTTTTATTTTTGTTTTGAGATAGGGTCTTGCTAGGTTAATGAAGGTCTCACTACTTACTGAGGCCATCCTTGAACCTGCGATCCTCCTGTCTCAGCTTCCCAAGTACTGAGATTACAGGTGTGTGCCACGATGCCCAGCTAAGCAGAACTTTAGAAAACCTAGTTATGTTTAACACTCACATCAGTAAGCTTTCTCATGGACCTGAATGTTGTTATTTTAAAGTGTATAGGTAGAGGCTGCATGGCGATTTATTTTGGTACCCGGTTTTGTAGATTATGGGCCAAGATGATTTCAGCTATTGACATGGCTATGTAGTTCTATATTTTTATTTAATTATTTCTTTTAACAAAAAATAATGTCAACAAATAAAAGAATTTTTCTAAGTTAGACCTTTCTTGTCTTTTCAGACAAAAGCAAAGCAAGGAGCTGGAGCGAGAGCGGGCTGCAGCCAATGAGCAGTTGACCAGAGCTATCCTTCGAGAGAGAATATCAAGTGAGGAGGAGTGCTCGAAGGCAAAGCACCTGGTGAGTCTTAAGAGTTTACTGAAGATTTCTTGCCTTGAACGAAATCCTTCATGTTTGGGAAAAAGCTAAGTTCTCTGTGTCCATTTTTATTGTTGATAATATTCATGTTCTCTTTGCTTAGATTTTCTTAACTTTGGCCTTTCACAAGTAGCTGACAATTTAAGATGAGCCACCAAGGACATTAAAGCAGGTAACTTCAGAAATACTGGAGAGTAAAGATCAACACACAGATGTGTACACGTTTCATTCTGAGAGGAATGTGGTTTGTTTGCTTTCTTCTCCCTTGCTTTTGGTTTTTTATGTTTGCAACCTCTGGGGACAGCAGCTTAGCCTTTTTCTTCCTGCTGGCAACTACCAGATGTTCATCTGGGAAAACTCTAGCAAAGGTGAGTTAAGGCTTGGTCAGTTGCTCTCTGGGCTTTAGAAAGGGGAAAATGTCAAGTAAGGGCCTTGGGAACAATCTTTTAATTTTAAGGGAGTGAATAACTTTTAATAAATGATTTAAAAAATTTTAAGCACTATATATACATTTTGAAAAAAGAATTATTAATAAAACAAAGAAAATTGAAAAGGCACTCATGAATTTGTCTTTATGGTATAAATATGATTTACCCTGAGATGTATTTCTCTCTTGAACATTTTACTCTAGACCTATTACATATAAGAATTTGGATAATGCTACATATTGTGCTTAGCTACTTGTTCTGTCTTCTATACTCAACAGAGTTTACTAAATGATTGTCCATTATTAGATAAAAATGGAACTGCTCTAATTGAAGCCTTCATTTCAGCCTTCCTAGAAGCCCAGTTTTAACTTCTCAGAACCATTAGTTCTCATTGGAACAAACCTGGAACTCAGTGGAGAGGGGAGTAGGGACCTTACAGTTGAGGACTTTGAAGGCCAGAGTTCCTAGTTCTGCAGGCAGTTGGAAATTGCTAAAGTTTCTAAGAAAAGGTTCAGTTTCTGTCTCCTAGTCTGTGTCTGTCTGTCTGTCTCTCTCTCTGTCTCTCTCTCTCTCACTGTCTCTCTCTCTCTCTTGTAGTTACCTAAAATATTCATTCATTAATTTAGGGAAGATTGGGTTTTTTTCTTTTAGTTTTTTAAAATTAACACATAACTGTACATACTTGTGAAGTACCATGAGATAAGTCAGTATCTCTACAACACACAATGTTCAAATAATTCTCCTTAAATATTGATCATTTCTTTGTGTTGTGAAGCTTCAAACTCTCTCTTCTAATCCTTTGTAAGATGTATAATAAAAGCTGGGCATGATTTCACATTCCTGTAATCTCAGTACTTAGGAGGCTGAGAGAGGAGAATCACAGGTTTGAGGACAGCCCCAGCAACTTAGTGAGACCCTGTTTCAAAATAAAAAAATAAAAATAGGGCTGGGAGTGTAACTTGGAAGTAGAATGCCCCTGGGTTCAATTTCCAGTACCACAATTAAAAAAATAAAAAGGGCTGGAGTTGTAGTTCAGAGGTACAATGCTCCTGTGTTCAATCCTCACTATACCCACTCCCCATATATATATGAGATAAACTGTTGTGAACTTATATGTATGATAAGTTGTTCTTTCTTATTCTTTACCTTGGTCATTTCTTTGAAAAACTAAACTATGACCAGATGCAAGTA
The DNA here is from genome assembly GCA_004027655.1 of Graphiurus murinus. Taxonomy (NCBI): domain Eukaryota; kingdom Metazoa; phylum Chordata; class Mammalia; order Rodentia; family Gliridae; genus Graphiurus; species Graphiurus murinus. Next base: position 8,993 of record PVLC010001202.1, on the reverse strand, counting down.
TAGAAAAAAAAAAAGGGATATGATTGTATGGTGAACCTATTTCTGCAGGGATTAGTTCAGGACCCAGGCAGCATGGGTAAATGTAAACCAGAACAGAGGGGCTAGAGCAAGAAAGAGATGTCAGTGGGTTGACTGGCAGTTGCCATTAGGGCAGCACACACAGGGAGTGGGATTGAGAGACTAGAGGGTGGTTGTTCATGGTGCGTGAAAAGGGAAGCATTTCAGAATTTAAGACATTAACTGTTGAGTAATTCAGTTGGTGATTACATCTGCTGTATGTCTAAGCTGAAGGGTTTTTTTGAGAAAGTAGAAAAAATGTCAGGCCAGTAGGTTGAAGGGTCATTTCCATGCATTTTAAAGTCTCTCCCAAGTTGCAGGCTGAGGATGGGATGGAAAGGAGGGTTAATAATGCTCATGTTTGAGGAAAATACTTACTTTCCAGTGGGCAGAAGAATCTTTGTTTAACACTTTTCTTTGTCTCCTACCTTTTGGCCTTTTGCATATTCTTGAAATACTCTCCTTTCTTTTCACTTAAATTTGGACATACTGTCTTGTTCACTTAGTTTAAGATTCAAAACTTTAAAAATCATTAAACACACATGTACACACACAGAACAAGACATAAGAGGAGAGAATTCACAAAAAGTATAAAAGTATAAAAAATTTCTCACCTAGAAGTAGCTCAAATATTATGTAATATAGTTCAGTTGGCACAGTATATTTTCAGCCTGTTTTCCCTTTTTACATAATAAATCTTTTTTGTTTCCTGTCTTTATTTTTTATTTAACTGGTCAAGCATAATAAATGGATACTGTATGTTCTGTTTTGTAGATCTCTTACTGATTCCTTGGTTGTTTGGTATAGATGGCAAATTACAGTACTCACAACTCCAAAATTTTACCATCCATCACTATATTGGTTAAATAGAATCCTCAAAGCACTTAGGGAATAAAAGTAGAATTTATGTAATAGGATGTTAGCTGATCTGGAGGGTACCTTCCCAGCTTGAATATTGTCAGATATTTGAGTGGTAAGTCATGGCTCTAGCAGACAATTTAGGTACTGGATAATTCCAATTTATTTACCATATTTTCCCTTTATTGTCATTTATTACCATGGAAGAAATACATATTCACTGTATAAAGATCAGAAAATAAATAAAAAAAAATTAAAATCAACTCAGAATATCACTATCCTAAGATAATTATGTTAATATTCTGGTTTCTTTTTTCCCACTCTTTGTATGAGACATTTATATGTATATGTGTAAATGCATTTCCCCAAACATGGATAATAGTGTACATTTTTCTCTACTCTTACAGTATCCTTTAGCTTTGAAAACTTTTATACTAGTGAATATGATTTTGTATGGTCACATTCTAATGACCGGATGTATTTCAATAAGTTTTCCAGGAATTATTAAAATTACACAGATATAGAAAATTTGGAAGATATAAAAATTATCAAGAAATAAATATTGTTCTTTTCTCACCTGCTATTAATGTTTACAGGTATGAAGTTCTTTCTGCCTCCCCACCTCTTACTTCTCTCTCTTTCTATTCACAGAGGCGTTACGATTTTAGATTTTGCGTCCCAGCCCTCTCTAAAACAGAATTGTGTGGTGTGGACTGTGAGCTTGCTGTTGTTCCTTAGTCTCTTTGTCTTGGTCAGCATTCTCACAGCTATAATCCCAAACAACCAACCACACAACCTAGAGGAAGGAAGACGTGTGTGCTCAGTCTGTGTGAGGCTGGGTCTGCAGATCTCAGGGCATGGCAGCAGGAGCAGAGAGAGGGAGAGAGCAGGGGCATTGCTCTCACGTCTGGGGGCCAGAAGCACGAGCACCAGCAAGCAAGGGGATTCAAAGACAAAGGCACATTCTCAAGGCCACAGCCCCAGGGACCCACCTCCAGCCACACCCACCTGTCTAGGTTACGGCCCAGTAAATCCATCACCAGGGGCTTATCCACTGATGAGATTCCAACCCCCATGGCTCAGTTACATCAACTCTGAACATTAATACGTGAGCTCTTAGGGAACATTCGAATCCAACCATAACACCCTTGATTCCCACTGGAGAAATAGGCACCTCAGAACCCATGAGTCGTGAGAGTCACCCCAAGAAGGTTAGCATTATTCTGCTTTGATTGTCGGGGCCCTGCTACTGCTGTTCTTAACTCTCACATGTGAGGCTTTTTGAATGATGACCAAACATTAATTTGTTCCCTTTTTTTTAGAACACAAATGTTGCAGCCTGCAAGAAAGTAAAGTTGGGTTTTCCATATTCTAAGTAATTAAAAAGCTGCCTTTCAGGACAACTAGGGTAGGACTGGGCAGGAAACCTGATGTGATGCCCCTCATCTGAAATGCTTGAGAATAGAGGTGTTTTGGATTTTAGATTTTGCTTTTTTTTTTTTTTTAAACTTGAATATTTATATCCATAATGTGGTATCATGGGGATGGGAGCCTGATGTAAACATGAAATTCATAAATCTTTTTTATACAACTTATGCCTATAAAATGAAGATAATTTTGTGTAGTACTTGTAGTACATTTATCTGTGTTTGACTGCCATGTGTCACATGAGATCAGGTATGAAATTTGCCACTTTTGGCTTAGTGTCAACACACAAGAATCCTGGATTATGGGATATTTTGGATTTTGGGTTTTCACATCAGGGATGCCCAGTCTTCCCATTCACTAGCAATTATGTTTAGGTCACTGTCTCCTTAGATGCAAGTCTGGGCTTTTCTTCTCACAACTGTTCTAGCAGCTAGCTGTATTGCAGAGCTGTTGAACTTTTACAATAGGATCAGATGAAAACCTTCCCTTTTGGGAGAATTGCTTTAGGTGGGCAAGCTGTTAATCCTGCTCTAGATTCTAGAAAAGTATCCCAGCCCCTCTCTCTACCCTGCACTGACTGTTGCCAGTATTTTAATCTGCTGATTTTATCTATAAGATTGGGAGAAATAGCTCAGTAATGGTCGCAACTACCTGAAAATGTTAAATGAAATTCACTTGTATGCTTCTTAGGAACAGGAAAGCATCTCTGTAAAGAATGATGGTCAGTTTAAAGGACAGGATGAGGAAATCTATGAAGTTAATATAGCTTGACATTTTGTATATCTTTAAGATCCTGTACATATTTGCTGTGTCATTAGATTTTTAAATTAAAGAATAAGTTGGTATATTTGATTTCTTTGTCAAAGAATGGTTAAAATTTTGATTCACTTTTTTGTTATTAAATTCTGTTGATTTGTTAGTCATTATTATTCATCACAGAACTGTGCAGTATTTTCTGTTCTTTTTTTTAAATTTAAGATTTGAAATAAACCTTAATTTACTTACATAAGGCAATATTTAAGTATTCTGGAGCTTATAAACCTGAATGTGAGATACTTCAGATGTTTTATTGAGTGCTTACTATATGAAAAATATTGTGCTAGGTACCAAGGATATATAAATGAAAAAATGAAATCCTATCCTTAAGAAATTCACTTTATAATGGGAGACATATATTTAAAAAAATGCTTAAAAGGGTGACATCTTTTATAAAGCCATGCTACTTAAAATCATGAGAGAAGTCTCACTTTTGTGAAAGTTGGGACTTTGTTTGCCTTTAAGCTCATTGCTATACTTGTATTTATTCACGTGACACATATTTAAGTGCCTAATCTAAGCCAGTGCCAAAGAAACAGTAAGAAGACAATAAATACTTGTTGATTGAATAAATGAATAAGTAGATCTACTCGAGCCCTATAAATAGGAGGAGGGGAAGTGGAGAATAGAAAGGATTTTCTAGGAAAGTGATACCTGAGCTGAATCTTGAGCTATGAGTAGGAATTGCCCCAAGGAGGAGGAGTGGGGCTGGTGCAGCAGAGGGTTTAGGCAGAAGTGTGGACTCGTGGGGATAGCGGGGCACTACAAAGAGTTGCCAAGTGGGAAATACAGAGCAAGGAGAGTGGAGGCAGAAGGGATGGGGCAGAAGGGGTTGGCAGAGCTAAGATCAAAGGACATACAAGCCTGTAAAGACCCCTGGACTAGCTAGCACATAGGAAAGTTTGAAGAGGCCATTGAAATGGTTAAGAGACATTTTGAGAACTCTCTGGTGAAGTGGGAAAGTTAGAACAGAGGACATGGCTGGAATCAGCGACTAGTGAGAAGGCCTTGTGTTAACCCAGCATAGCACTCACTGGGAGGCAGAGGAGAAATGTCACAAAAATGTGTGAGATAGTATTACTAGGATTTTAGATTTGAAAGACTGAGAGTAGCATCAAAGCAAACCACAAAGTTTCTGGTATCTGCAATTCTATATTATTTTAAATAAAAAAATTAATGAGCTTTAAAAAAAATATCCTGGGTTAAATGTACTTTGTGAAGTATGTCTTCAGTGTAGAATTGGGAATGTCCTGGCTTCAGATACTACATTAATTGTTATGTTCGGCTTTGGGGGAGAACTCTAGATCAGTAGCTACTTTAGTCTCTTTCTGTGTTCTTCTCCATCACAAATTTATGAAGCACCTGCTATGTAGTAGGCACTGTTCATTCTGGAGATGGGAAGGGAAATTAGATTTGGTTGCTTTTCCTGGAGAGTCTCCAGTCCAGTCTTTCCAAGGAAAGTTATTATTACCTTGGATTTTCTTTTCCTACTTATAATTTTTGAATTTGTAAAACCTTATGCTTTTTAGAAAAACAATGCAAAACAACAACAACAACAAAACAAACAGGGCCCATGAATGCATAAATTTAATTTTTGAAAATTTAAGTGACTGTTTCACCAAAATGTCACTTTTCATCCCCACTTTCCTTTTTGCCTGAAATGTACCAGCAAAGCAATCAAGAAGAAGAATTCATTAATTTTGTGCTCTGTGCTTTTCAGTTCTGTGTTTTCTTTGTGCTTCAAACTGTGACAGTTGAAATTTTATGGTAAAAGAGAAAAAGGTTTTGAATTTAGGGTATGGAGAGAACTGACTTCATTAAAGGAAGTAGATAAGAATACTACTGCTGCCCAGATGTTAGTGAGTTTCTACCCAAGGGCAAAGGATATAACTGAGGTTGTAATTTTGAAATGAGCATCAAGGTTCATGCTCAAAAGTTCTCTGTAATAGAGGGGTAAGAGTGATCACTTGGGGTTTTTAGTATCCTTGCAGTTAGCCAGGTGAATGAAATTGCACAGTAACAGTAGTTATCCTGGATTCTTTTATTGGGCACTTAAAGATAATTTAAAAATTTTTTCCTATTTTTTGGTGCAATTTAGTACTTTGATTATAACCTTCACTTAAGCTCTCCCTCTGGCTATGTAAGCTGTGTCTTGGTTTTCTTGTCTCAGTTATTTGCATAGGCATAGAGTACTAGTTGGCTTTGATTGCCAAAAGTAAGGTTCATAATTTTGAGCTTTTGCTTTTGAGGACTATTTAGATTACAATTTCCACTTCATGCTTGAGGGATTTGAGTCATTTAGGTTTAAGATATTTTCCTCAAGGTCAGAGGCGAGAACAGGGTCTGGAACACACACCTGCCAGTCCCATTCTTTCTAAAGCTGGCTCAGTTAATAGCTTACCAGGAACTTCAAAGGTCAGCATCCCCCAGACAAGTGAGAGCAGAGCCACACTGTGTCATCTTTGCCTCCTGCACACTCGGGTTTTGCAGGGCATTCTAGTTTCCAAGACAAAGCATTGGTACTCTATTTTCTCCTTTGTGTTCTTTGTTATCGTGTGTGGTCCTGCTTCATGTGTGTTAGGACAGCTTTATTACTGTCAGCTGGAATGCACACAACCCTATGAAGAGATTGTTAATCAAATATTCTGTGGAGTGGCAGGGTAGCTTCAGGTATGTTTGCTGCCGCTATGGAAGAGGAGAAACATGTTTTGTTTCAGTTTACCAAACTTAGCTTTTATGTGAGAATTGTGAGGAGTTAATAGGCCTGCAATTTACAGATTTAAACATTGCTCATATGCTGAAGACCAACCCAGAAGAATATATTTCTTAAATGTGCATTATTGAGCCCCCATTCTTATACAAGCAGGCAGAAATTCCTAGGACTTGAAAATGACCAGATTACCTTAGAGAAACGGGATATTGTGAGGGGCCTTCAGATTGAGAATGGCTCAGTGTTCTTTTGGTAGTGTAGATTAAATCTCATTATCAAGATTGGGGTGCCTCTCCCGTGACACGATGTAGAGGTGACTGCAATTTGCTTATGTTGCCTTTCTCCAAGGGACTGTCTTAGGCAGTGTGATCTTATTGCGAAAGTGATTAGAGAAGAAGTCCACACAGTTGTGTAATGCTTGTTCTTGGGAATAATTACTCCTTTATAGACAGCTGTGGGGAGCAACTCTGCTTTAAATGTGTTGTTGTATTTTCATACTAAATTTTCCTTGGACAGTTCATCAAGTTGCTTGCAAACCAGTTGGCTCGTGACAACTCTCGTTGACTGGTGTCCTGTGCTGTAGCCCTGCCATAAATAGCTTATTGACATCCTATCACCTGATCATTGTGGGTGTCCAGGTGAGATATGAGGGCACTGAGTAAAAATCCATGTATAATCAAGGTGCAAAGGACTGGTTGTAGTTCCATCTCTTTATAATGACCTGGCACTTACTGTTTATATATTTGCTTCACGGCCTCGTCAGAAATGAACTGTGATTAGGATCTTGAGATTTTATTGAACTGACATCATAATCTCATTTTCTCCTGAAGAGGCTGAGAAATATGGCCCTCATTGTTTCCTTTAACCTGTAACAAATTAAAAGTTTAACATAATCATAATCAAGCCCATCAGTCGTTACCAATCCCAGTAACTGTTCAGCACATTATATTTTGACTGGGACTAAAAAACAAATGAGCTCCTTTTGTGCCATAGCAATATTTCCAGTTTACCTTCATGACAAGGCTCACAAATGTTGGTTCTGATACAGTCTTTGTGAATTGCTTTCAACCTATTGTGCGTGGACCCGTGGTTTAGTGAATTCAATAGAAAATTGAATAGCAGTATTGTTGACTATGTGATATACCATGTGTAATGAAAGCTATTTCAGTTTTGTGTATTGGACATTAATGAACATTCCAGCTCTCCATTTCTTTTATGTCTCCCTGTTTTTATTGCTTAGATATTCCTAAATGGAACTGAGTTATGCCTTTTCTGTATTCTTTGATCTGACCTATGCTCTGGCCATGTGTTGGGGGATGTTTATTTTATAGTTAAGGAAGTGATAACCCTGGGGGATTTTTCCTTATAACCATGAAGACATTCTTCATTTTGTTCCAGTGTGACTTACTCTACTTCTTCTTTGCTAACTATAGTTTAAGGATGACTTCTCCTGAAAATACGGAGGGCAGAATTACCAAATGACATAAGGTTCCATTCTCTAGAGAGCAGGAATCTGTTTACAAACCTGCGGTATTTATTACATACCTCATTTAGCTCATTCATCATTTTAATAGAAAAATGAGTCATTTTAGATGATTCTGAAATAATTCGAGGTAAGCTACATAGCCCCAGGCAGAATATGATTTACTCCACAGCACCAAGCTATTTTCAAAAAATATAATAGAATGATCAGCACCAATAATTTATGATTACTTGTGGTAAACTTATCAGATGTCTTCATTGTCATAGAAATATATTGATGAAATATTTAGAGTTTTCTAACTACCTTCTCTCCCGACTGTCTTTTATGACGATGGTTACAGAGTTCCCTACTTAGCTTTGTGTCTAAAAATCTTTGTTTATCCTAAACATTGACTATAAATTTAATTCCAGATTTGTATTTAATATTCTCTTGATAAGAAAGATCACCAGTCAGTGTCATGGGCCAGTTTTATTAGAGATTATAAAACCTACTCAATATACATTTTTTTGCTCAGAAATTAAACATTAGCCTTTTACAATTTTCATAGGCCAATGTGTATACCTATTTGAAATTTTTAAGCCCTGTCTCACTGTTTGATAGGTTACATATCTGACCCTCAGCAACACCACTGGCTAATTGCCTAGAACTATAGCTCCAAATCTGAAAAGAGTCACAGAGTGTTTATAGCTAGTGTCATAAGCTTTCAAATCTAGTTATCTCCCCTGGTGTTTGATATGGGTAGGACATCTATTATTCCTATTAGAGATACATCAAGCAGATGTTCAGAGAGGCCAAATCTAAAGGGTACACAGGAATGAAACCAGGGCTACAACTCAGATCACAAGTGCCTAGGTCATCTTATTTGCAGTAAAACTTAGCAAATTTATTATTATTTTAACATGTAATGGATTTGACATATTATATTAGAAAGGGTAAGGGGAGTATTAGGGACAGGCACATGGACAAAAAAGAAATTACTGCAGACATAAAAAAAAAGGCAACTAAAAATTATGCATATGAGGCTATGCACAGAAGGTTTAAAAACAGAGCATTGTGGACCTACTCAGCATCCAGTTAGGCAACCTTAACTGCTCTAATAGGCTTGCATGTTGATGCTTAGTGAAATGATGCATTCATAATCATAACCACTATCAGGGATTTAGAATAATCTGTTTAAAAGCAAGTCATCAATAGAAATACATACTAGAACTAAAGTTTCTATCTGAACCATTTTGAATTTTAAAAGCTTTGATACTTCACGTTATAAATTTCAGTATTTAAAAAATTGTCTTACGCCGGGTATATTGTCACCTGCTTGTTATCCCAGTACTTGGGAGACTGAGACAGGAGGATCGCAGGTTTGTGCCCAGCCTGAGCTACTTACTAAGGCTCTCCACAACTTAGTGAGACCCTGTTTCAAAATAAAGAATTAAAAATAGAGTTGAGAGCCGGGCGTGGTGGCGCACGCTTGTAATCCCAGCATTCGGGAGGCTGAGACCGGAGGATCCAGGTTCGCGGCCAGCCTCAGCTACCTAGTGAGGCACTCCGCAACTTAGTGAGACTTGGTTTCAAAATAAAGAATAAAAAATAGGGCTGGGGGTGTAGCTCGGAGGTAGAATGCCCCTGAGTTCAATCCCCAGT